>NDFZ01004793.1:0-33485 GCA_002192655.3 Mamestra configurata
TGATCAATCCTGTCACCCCGTTTCGGCTTGACGTTGAGTTTTGGGACACCCTGTATAATAAAAGTAAATAAACTATGTGGTAGGGGTGAACCCTACGATATGATGTAACTAAAAATTTATGCTTTTCGCAATTTTTCCTTGATCTGTGCTATAAGACGTTGCTTCGTGCCAAATTTCAAGATTCTGAGTTCACGGGAAGTACCCTGTAGGTTTTGATTCCATTGCGAGTGTCGAAAATTTACAGCATAAACGGCTGTATCTTTTGATTGCGTGGCTTAGAAGTTTGATTTTTCACAGCTCCAAGGGACAGTAGACTCAGGTCTACTGTCCCTTGGAGCTGAAACGCGTGGAGGTATAAAGCTGAAATTCATATCAAATACTCAGGTATTTGATATGAATTTCAGCTATATACCTCCACGCGTTTCTGAGAAAGAGGTCTTGAAAGATAGACAGACGAACAACAAAGTGATCCTATAAGGGTTCCGTTTTTTCCTTGAACTACGGACTTTAAAAAAAAAATTAAAAATAAGAAACAATCGAAGCCACTCACCAGCTAGACGTAGATACCGATGTATGTGCAACTGTTCAGCATGTGGCGCGGTCTTATATACTAAATGATTTAGGAATATACAGTCTTGGCCAAAAGTATTGAGCTCCTTACAAATTTCGCTCGTTCACGGTAAGTATGGGAGAAAACCAAATCTACTGTTGAAGTATTCTTTTGTCGGTCATCAACAAAGATTTAAAAACAAGGATCCATGCCGCAGCTTGCAATAAAACACCTGGGTGCAATAAAATGTGTCTTTTACAATTTTTGTATTTATTTATTTATCAGATCGCTGCCATCGCTCGTTGTGAACACATCTAGTGCGCCTTTGGTATTTTTTTCAAAGTTTTAAGTGTTATCGTTGCAATATGCCAAAACGAAACGAACTTTCTTTAGAAAAACGTGTGCAGATACAGCTTCTGCATGAGCAAGGAAAATTACAAGTAGAGATTTCCAAAACTGTGAAATGTTCGCGCCGATCCGAGCAATATGCTATTCAGCGATTCTCTGCTACCAGATCACATCAAAATAGACCGAGAACCGGGCGCAAAGGCATCAGCACAGACCGTCAGGATCGTCAGTTACTAAGAGATTCGTTAAGAAATAGGAAAAAAACATCTTCAGAGCTCGCTGCTGAGTTGTCAGAACAAATTAAGAAATCAATTTCTGGTCTAACTACTCGTAGAAGACTTCAGAAAGCTGGTCTGAAAGGCTATTAAGCTAGAAAGAAGCCATGGCTCTCCGACAACAACAAAAAAGCTCGGTATAAATGGGCCATAAAACACCGAACTTTCACCGCTGAAGAGTGGTCAAATGTTGTGTGGTCAGACGAATCAAACTTTGAGGTGAGTAAGTCAATTTAATGCCCTAATAAAATTATATAAAATGGTTTAAAAACCAAACGCATGCATGAAGTTATTTTTTTTTTGCTCGGAACTCTATATTTTTCTCTTTATTGCAGATTTTTGGTACACCTTGTCTGACCTTAGTGCGTCGCCGGCTGGGCGAAGAATTTAAGCCAGAGTGTGTGATCCCAACCGTAAAACACGGTGGCGGCAGCATAATGGTCTGGGGTTGCATGGCCGATGCTGGAGTTGGCGCATTGTTCGTGTGTCGCATGGACTCTACAAAGTACATAAATGTACTAGAAACTGCGTTGCTGCCTTCATTCACGAAACTTTTCGGCGACACGAACATGGATGGTGTTAAATTCCAGCAGGATAACGCGCCATGCCACAAATCTGCCCGCATACACAGAGCTTCTTGACTGGGCTGCCCAGTCGCCAGATCTGAACCCCATCGAACATTTATGGGATTTATTAAAGCGTAGAGTTAGGCGCCACACAATTAACAACAGAGAGGATTTGAAACGCTACCTGCACCTAGAATGGAACGCGATTACTGCTGAAGACTGTAAAAATCTTGTCAGCTCTTTACCAAAAATAATTTCTGCCGTAATTAAGGCAAGGAGTGGACCCACAAAATATTAATGTTCAATTAGTAAATAGTAAAATAAACCTATATAAAACGTTTTGTTTTATTTCTATTTGATATTCCTCATAAAACTGAAAGATGTCATGGGTGCTCAATACTTTTGGCCAAGGCTGTAGGCACCCAAGTAATCTGTTCGGTAACCGCTACAATAACATATATATTTGGGAATTTACGCCGCAAACGATAAGAGTTTCAGATAACGAAATAACTAGATTTTTTATTCTGTAGGTATAGGGGAATAGGAAATATGCATGAAAAATTATTTTAATATCAGTTTATCTAAAAATATAAAAAAATATAATAATACTAACAGTGAAAATTGAATCGAAATTGACCGAAAAGCAAACGAGCTAAAACTATAACCTTAACCATTAGGTATTTCTAAGATGGAGCTAGAAATTGAAAGTCGTTGATGTGACACCCCCATGTACTCCACGACCTATTTCCACCGTCGCTATTTTACTACCGGAATACCAGACGTACTGCTGAGTACCATCCTCACTTAGTCGAAATCCCGACTAGTCGTACTCAGCGCTGCTCCTCCACATTTATTTTTCGCACAGCCAAAGAGTGAACTCTCTTTCAGCGTCTGTCTTCCACATATGACCCAAAGCAAGACCGAACAGGCATCTTCTGAGCACGCTCGTTCCATCATAGACCTCATCCATCGCTTTCAGGAGGTCAAGAACAAGCATTCTTCAATCAATAAATAAAAACCGGCCAAGTGCGAGTCGGACTCGCGAACGAAGGGTTCCATACCATTATCTATAAAAACTGCTAACAATCACGTTTGTTGTATGGGAGCCTCTTAAATATTGTTTTTTTCTGTTTTTTACTATTTGTTGTTATAGCGGCAACAGAAATACATCATCAGTGAAAATTTCAACTGTCTAACTATCACGGTTCATGAGATACAGCTTGGTGACAGACGGACAGTGAAGTCTTAGCAATTGGGTCCCGTTTTGCCCTTTGGGTACGGAAGCCTAAAAAAAAATGACTCCCACGACTCGGTAGCCGTTGTTCCTGCGCTTGAGCTATCCCAGACGTGTCAGATTGAGGTTCCATTGGAATATGATAGAAAGGAAAACAGAGTGCACTTGTTCTTGCGCATACACTTGTGCACTAATATAGCAGCCACTTATCATATTGTGCGTCCCTGAAATCAACAGCTAGCTCTAACTTTTATTTTTTAGTTCATTATTGAACTTTTACTTTCTTAATTCTCTTATGTGTGTAAAACAATTTGTCACTAGACTAATCTGCGTCAAAGTGACTGAAGTTCGGTTTTGTTTGCGTGGTGTCTCGCAGTTCAACCTATGAAGTTGTCGATTGCTTACCTGGACTTACCTGTGGTGGCCTTAATAATATTAAAGCCTCCAGGCAGGGCTTATAAAAAAACTTACAAACTAAGCGACTACTCGCTAAGGGCACCCCCTGTGGGGTGCGGGCCTCGTCTTAGGGCATCGCCGGGGGGAGGACAGCTAGAGACCGGCTGGATCGAACTAGACTTAAGTTCGGTTGGAAAGATTTTTTTATAAGGCTTACAGCAAATTGCTAAAAGGCACAGCATTGGTTATCGAGTTGAAAGCTGCGAAGTCATTTGATGATTTCCCATCATTAAAAAAAAAAAAAGAAAAAAAAAAAACCAGTGTTCAAATAGAAACTTTTCTTCCTTTTTGCGAGTCGTCGTACTTTTCCATTTAGCTCAGTTTTCAGTTGACTGAACGAGTTACACGTGCGACCTAGATCTGAAGTTTCTACATTTCTATCCGACTCATAAATAAATACAGTTGCCCTTTTACGATTCATTGTTTCCCTGTTTTTCTTTTAAGAAGAGCGGTGTTGGTTCCCTGTGAATGTCACCGGAAAATGGCAAACTCCGTAAGATTATAAAATAACTTGAGAGTTTTTAAACTCTCGATAAATTGTCTTTTCACTGAACATTTGGAATACCTTTTTACGCATCAAAATCTGATAGTCTATATCTCCGTGTCGGTTCGAGAAATTGTGGACTGACATAAAATGGCGACCAATTGGAGCATAAGTCTACAATTTATCCGTTTTCATCTGATAGTAATCCTGGAAACAATGCTCTCATTGGTCTGTTCAGATATGAGCTCACACCAACAAAAGACCAATGAGGGGCAAGTTTCCAATTTAAATATCACTCCAAACCAGATAAATTGTAGACCAGAGTGCCGATTGGTCACCAGTTTAGGTCAGTCAGAGACTATAGACTATCAAATTTTGATGGGTAAAAACATATTCCAAATGTTCAGTTGACAATTTATCGAGAGTTTACATTCTCTCAAGTTATTTTATAATCTTACGGAGTTGGCCATTTTCCGGTAACATGGACATAGAATAATCAATACTTGCTATTTTCTATAAAATTATAATTACGAAAGTAATAATGGCTGAACAGATTTAGATACAATTTTACCCATGAAATAGGACGTAGAATACTTATTATGGAGTAGGTATGTTTGATGTAAATCATGTTAGTTACCTACATTCAAATCTTCATCTTTCTGCCCCATTGTCCTATGCTACATGGGATCGGCAGAACGCGTTTTCTTTTACCATTCTCTCCTGTTCATCGTTATTTAAATTAATTGACATTTACGTCATACATTATCTCAATCGCCCAGTAAATCTACAGCGGCCTTAAAACGTCCCCTGCAAAATCAGGACCTAACAAAGAAACGAGTCTGGTTAGATAATACGATAATCACGTTTCTAAGACTGATTGCTACTGCCTTATAACTCGATGTAATCCTCTTACAACGCAACCAGGTACATTATATATATCTAAAGGCATCGGCTATCCAATCGAACAATCAACTCGGCCTTTTCTAGCACTCTTAGTTTCACACGAAGCTTATTTTTGAAGTGAAAACTTCTTTAGCGGCGTTGTGCATTTTTTGGGATGGGTAAAAAATGTTAATAGTAGTTTGTATATAAATTATAGATTACGAACTGTTGTTCCTACTAAGGCGTCATCCATAAATTTATGTGCACGAGTGTACATCTCTTATCTGCTCAATACTATTGACAATGACAACTTAATTTGGTTGGGTTTTACGCGGAGATTTAGTATAGAAAAGTAATGAAAGCTAATTTCTCTTAAAATACAACACTTGGGAATCTGAATTTTTGGTCACTATAACTTCTTTATGGGTACTAATTTTTGTATCAATTTGGGAAGAAATCACAGAGTTTTTAATAGGGAAATCTTGAAATGAAAATTTAACACCGTGACTACCGCCACCCCACCAATGGCATGGTATATCTCGTAAACTACTGAAGTACGCATTTTGAATTTTGGGCACTAATTCATCTTCCAGGGTACTAATTTTCTATGTAGGTGTGAGGAAAGCGACAAGTTCCTGAAACTTGGAATTAACATTAAAATTTGTGGTCCTGCTGAACGAGCGCACGAAGTTATCATCGTTGATTTCTCGGTAAATACAAATGTTTCAGTTCTGTTTTTTTTACGATATGAATCACATTTATGGGTACTAATTATTTTTATACTTAGAATAGTTGTAGAATGCCCCCTTTTTCGGCGCTCATGGTGGTCCTGCTGAAGGAATCGTGACTACTGCCGGACCACCTTCAAAGTCGATTTTCTCGAAAACTGCTAAGGTACCAATTTTGTTGTTCGAGTACTAATTGGTACCAATTGAGTACTAATTATTGACCAAATGGAAGCGATTGGCGTTCGTGGTCCGGCGGTAGTCACGGACATACAATTCGTGCCAAATTATTCCCTAAACATTCCAATATCAAAAATGCACAACGTTAATGTTCAAGTTCACTTCTGCCGGCACTCCCAGAGTGCAATCCGTTGTTTTTTTTTGAGGCTAATGATATTGGCTGCAGCATCACGTGAGTATAATAAGAAGTTTACTTGTCTGTTTATCTGTAGCGAACCGATTTAGGGCATAAGGAGAAACACTGATTTGGTTGCGGAATTTGTTCGCAAGAGTCACCGGGGCCCCCGGCCCCGGAATGCAAAGGGCCTTAGAAGGAACATGGATGGGTTTTAGTTACACGCCCTTCCGCTCCACCCAGAGCGGAAGAAATCATTTGATGAATTCCCATCCTAAAAAAAAAAATCCGGATATACTGGACCGATTATGTTGAAATTTGGTACACATATGAACTTCTGTGGCCCACACACGGACGCATTATGTAAATAAATAAATCTTGAATGTCACCTGGCCTGACCTGACCGTCACCTTTGGGGGATAAACTAGAAAATTTTAGAATCAAGTACTTAAATCAAACTTTACCGTGTAATATATCAAATAAAAGCGCTTATTATGAGGAATCCAATGATATTTTTGTCATAATTTAAAAATTTTGAATTTATTCAAGGAATAAAATGAAAAATGACCCTTATCTCCGAAACTGCTAAACTTTTTTTTTTTAATTCAGATATTTGTTCTTTACCTAAAGATTACAGAAAAATCTATAAGAAGTCTAGTGTTCAAATTACATGTTACAAAAATTAAAAATTCGTGCGGAACCCTTTGCACACGAGTCCGACTCGCACTTAGTCAGTTTTTTGAAATATCTAATATCCACGTTTAAGTTAGTTTTGCTTATAACTTAGGAGTCTAAAACCTTGAGTACCTAAATAGGTTTACTGTGAGGAGGCGTGCACCATCGTTGGCCGCATTATTGTTGGTGAGATAGTGGTCAAACGCGAGCTTATCAATGTTATGAACTACCAAAGGAACTGTGACTGGTAGTAATAAGACTATAACAGCACCAATCATCATCATATCAACCGAAAGTCGTCCACTGCTGGACATAGACCTCCCCCAAAGGAGGGATTGCCATAATCGCCACGCTTGGCAGGCGGGTTGGCGATCGCAGTGTAGCTGTTGCAATGCACAGAGCATGCTGCTGCCCATTCTCTGGTGAGTCCCTTAGTCGCCTCTTACGACTCCCACAGGAAGTGATGGGATAGTGCTATTATTTTACGTCCGACACCATACAGAACAACAGTCTAAGAACAAACAAATTTATATTTGGCTAGGTAGGTACTCAATAGTATTAGACGACCAGCAGCTTCGGCTACGTCATAGTTTAGTTTAAGTTAAGTTTAATTAGCACTAACTCTAGAATTAATAAATTATACATACACTGTTCAATACAAATAAGTATGTTACTACTAACATCAACTATACATACACAATACAACATACACACCATTTATACAATCATGTTAATTGCACACCACATCCATAACGCACCCAAACTTAATCGCCGCACATACTTTATAAATAAAAGCCAATTATACGTATTTTCGTACCTGCCATGTACCAGTATATTGAACTTAATTGTTATGCTGTTACGCAGCACTCAAAACAGAAATGTCAAAATGAGAATTATTAACGTAAACATTCGATAACACGCAAAACAACCTAAACAACCTAGATGCTGTCTCGGTGTCGGATGCTTCGACTTGTGATCTAGAAAACTGTACTCCACCGAATCTTATACCTAGTCAAACACTTAAAATCATTACACAGAATATAAGAAGTATAAATAAAAACATAACGGGCTTTTTGACTACACTTGCTCGATCAAAACTTGACTGGGACATTATCGTGTTGACCGAGTGTTGGCTCCCCAACACACATAATATTCCCGAGTTGACGAACTATAACCATTACCTTACCAACAATAATCATACACAAAATGAAGGTGTAGTCGTGTACGTGCATAAAAGACTGCAAATTGTCGCGATGGAGCCGTCATTCTTAGATGCTAACTGTCTACAGGTAAAAATCGACAGAAATACTGTTCTATTAGCGATATACCGCCCACCAGGTTACAAAGACTTAGATAATTTTCTAAACTATCTAAATATTACCCTAAGTAGGCTATCCAAATACCAAACTATAGTTATAACGGGAGACATTAACATAAACATACATGAACACTCCAAGGACTCCGCTAAACATTCCTACCTAAACTTACTGGCTAGCCATGGCCTTCTACCTGCTCATACAATACCTACGCGGCAACAAGCATGTCTTGACCACGTTATACTGAAAACTCGACTACCTGCTTCTACATCAGTCGCACACTCTGCTTTAACTGATCATGACACAGTAATGTTATTTTTGTCAAAACGNCCAGTCTCCCACAATATATACTTACCCGAGTTATGTATTATCGTCGAATCTGACCAATGTAAGATAATTTATGTATGTATATTGTGTGAGAAAAATAAAGTTATTATTAAAAGTTATTATTATTATAGTCGAAAATTATCCCAAAGAAACATTCCAGGGATCAATAATATCCTATTCCGGGGCATAGTCTACCAGTGTACCCAATTTCATCCAAAATGGTACAATTCTAATGTTGAGAGGTGAAGAGGTAAGAAGCAAGCACATTCACTTTTCCATATAAAATAATTAAGTTAGTATATTTGTGAATGTATGTACATAACTATCTTAAAACTATTAACATCTACTAAACCTGAGTATGTATATGTACATATACAAAAACAAAGTACACTCAGGCGTCGAAGTATTCCTCCGCATCGCTGTCATCCGTAAACGTGCCCAGAAAACTGGCAGCATTGCCACGTTGAATGGCAATGCTAATTCATTGAGCAAAGAACGAGCCAGCCCTCTGGTCACGCAGAGTGTCGATCAGTTAGAATTAATTATAAACTAGTCTCGTGTGCTCTAAACCTTACTTCTGGGCTTGTGGTAATTGGAAATCGCGGTGTTGTATTGAAGCTCAAAGTTACGTACCTGTGGTATTCATCCAAAGCGCAAGGTGCTTATTAAATTGATTGAACGAACACGCTCGCTCGTTTGCTGGATTAATTAAACTTGATATGAGTATTATGCGATCTGGCTTTACATGACAACGATGCAGTATTATATAGGAGTATTGTTTTGAAGAGCAAGGTGATTTAACTTGGTACTTATAACACGAGCAATTTTGTTGGTGATCCCAATAGGGAACGTGCACGACGTTGACAAAAAAGTTTCGAATATGCAAACCTAGATGGCAACAACTAGTGTTGCATAATTATTCGAAACTTTTATGTTAAAAATACTTAACATTGACGCTTCTGTGCTGCCACTTTTAGTTCTGCACGTTCCCTATCTTTTTTTTTAAGACGGGTTTGCTCTTGACTCTAGTCTAGGTCATAGATGACAGAGACAAAATCTACGATGGAGCGAGCTTACCCAGAAGAAGCCTGTTCACTCTAATTTTAAAAAGATTAGGGTTGTATGCGTTCGGAAACACAGACGCAAGCTGACAGTTCCACTCACAGAGTACTATAATATAAAAAGGAAAAGAGTGCCCTCTCTCGTGACTTTTAGCTATGACATGTTTGAAGCGCCATCTCCATTTCTGAACTAGAACTACCGATCTATCACACACTCACACACGCACCCGTTTACCTACACACACTAATGTAATTGATATTAGATTTATAGGCTCATATAAATCTAATATCAATTACATTATTTCGTTCTAACTTTCTTGCGGAACATTATTTTGTAATAATAACAATATTTAGGAAATCAAATAATCACATCAAGAAAGTAAGAACAAAGTTCGGTACGGGAAAATACTGGCTAAATGCAAAAATTGGGTTTTAATAAAACAACTAAGTAGGTACTTTAAGTTCATTTTCTTTATTTTCTATTTTTATAATTTTTGTGCTTATTATAATAATTAACAGCAGCTAATTTTACTTCATCATCGCCTTCATATTTTATTTTCCCGGACAAAATCCGATTGATTGTACATCGGTGCGGCATTGTAGCAATGATGAACAGATGAACATTCACTGCAGTCACAACACAACACAAAATAGCGTCTTTAGCGCGTAGTCACAGTTTCTGGATGATTATCTTGGTACCGAAACGGAGGAGTAATCTCGACTCGACGTTTATAACGAAGACATAATCTCAAAAACTAGGATATACACATAAAACAATCACAAAACATAGTCAGACGTGTGCGCAGGCTATGGCGACCATTTTACGTGTCATTGACATTAAAATCAGTGTAGAGACGAGTAAATATAAAAGCAGTGTTGCTATTATTTCCATTATATTAAATGAATTTAAGATATTATAGATAAATATAATTAATTGTTTATATGAAGATTTGAATATATTTAAACTAACATTAAATTAGTTTAAAAATAAAACGTGTTGTTTTTAGAATTTTATTACAGAGACATCTATTGCTGACTAGGCAAAAATAAACATATGTTTCAGTGTTCAGCAATGAAGATGGCGCTGCTTCATTTATCGCCAAGCTTGATGTAGGCAACTGTCCCCCCCCTGGTTCCACTCCTTTGATGTGCGCATTATAAAAGACTTTTGGAAACGTTTAGTTTTCTATCTTGTACTGAATGCCAGATTCTTTCAGTCATTGAGTCGATTGAAGCGAGAACACTGTGGGTTCTAGTTCCTTGGTAATATTTACTCTTACTAGCTGATAAAGCCTAGCTTCTCGAAATAGCCAAGCGGTTGATTTATTACGTAGAAGGCAGATTCCTCCCGGTAGATTTTTTCAGCATTCATAAGTTGTATCGGGTTTAGTTCAGAAGAAAAAAAAGCCAGGAAGAATAAATAGGACTAAGCAGCGTTACTTAGTTGGAACCTTCGCATAAAAACGAATGCAAAACCAGCAGTTCCTTTATGCAAAGTGGTCCTTATTAATAAGCCGACCATTAACTCCTACGCCTCGAATAGTTTCTCACACCCACTCGCGAATCCTATCACTTATGCAGATCGCAACGGTTACACCAACTAACCACTAGCCACGCATTGGGCCAGTGCTTCCGTTCCTAATATTATTTTGTTCTGTTTATTCTGTAAATCTGTATGCGTTGCGTACCGCGATGGCTGGTTCGAGATGGTAAGATTTGGAGGAGGCCTTTGCCTAGCATCCACATTGACATTGTAGGCTTAAAAATATCTGAATGTCTCGCTTACTTCAGTCCACTCCAGTGGTGTCGGATTGCCGCCCCATCTTCTGGAAATGGTGGAAAAGAGAGTGAACTATAATCTCTCAGTCATCGATAGGTAATCTCTGATGGGATGGCCGCTATGACCAAGATTCGGTCAGGACTATAAATTCAATGTAGATTTTCCGATAGCTGTGGACCTTAATCAGTAACTTGATAATGAGCACCGTAGCGGAATGTGTATACCGCCACATAAAAACTATAACAAATAGACCTACATCGCGCTCCACCAAGAGCGAAAGAAGTTATTTGATGATTTCCCATCATTAAAAAAAGGGTATACTAGACGCAAAACAATCGGATTACTCATTCCATTGTGAATATGGAATGAGTAACCCGCTATCGCGATTCGCGAGGTGGCCACTAGGTCTTCTACCTCGCGAATCCCATCAGACATGCAGATGGCAACATTTTACACAAACTCGCGAAACACTGGGGCCCGGCTTCCGTTCTTAATATTTTGTTCTGACAAATTTGTATGCAGTGCCTGCTGCTTCCTTCGGGGCACGCGTCGCGAATATATTAACTTTGTGACGTATGATCGCACTTCTGTTCTTTGTATTTACTTTGAAATGGTTTGTAAGTATTCAGGATACTGCAAAAAGATTTTTACTTTGTTTCTGTCTACCTCGACAACTTTACTAAATCATTGGTACTCCATTTAGTTTTTAATGTCCCTATTTCTTTAAAAAATCGCTTGCTTATCTTTTCCAATAATAAAATGAGGTGAAATTGGTTGTTTATAAATGTTTCTTTCGAAGTTCTGATCAGATTTAAAAAAATCTTTCACTGTGAGAATGCCACAGTAACGCCGAGTGCCATACCGAAAAATTGCAGGACTCCAATCGGAACTGCCACAGGAGTGAAGTTAATGGCAAAAACATAGTATAATTTCTTATTCTAATCCATATTCTTCTTCTTTAGAATAAATTCTGTGTTCTACCGGTCTCCTGCTTGGCTCTCTGATATGTATTACATCGAAAATAATACAAGTTCTTTACTGCAAGACCAGAGGCGAAGCTATCTTTAATATTAAAAGACAAGAAACCTTACTCCAACTACACTTAACATTATTAACTTAAATACACAATGAGCATAGCTTACTATTCTCTACGAGCACAGGTCCGTGACTCCTAATTAAGATAAGCGATTAAAGCTTCCAGCGTTTCTTTCATTCAAATAAATTAAATACAACAAAGAAATCTGTGATTACCCTCCAGCGCACAATAATATTTTCTCTGTATTGAGGTACTTGTAAAATTAACCTATGCAATGTCTGTTTTATTTGTATTACAGAAACATACGTTTTGTGGTTTTCCTGGCATTTATTATGCAATATTAATTAAATTTATCCTGTGATTCATTACGTACAGAAATCACTGTAAAAATATAATATATTATTTTGATATATCTATTGTTTTTACCTTACCGCCGCAGTTTTGCATCAGTTTTACTCTGCTGTCCATTTTAAGCTCAAAAATCGATGTCATACTTGTACTTCCATGCGATGCATCAAAACAGGCTAATGAACATATTTAATTTTTAACAAACAAATAAGGAAAAATCCACTTCTCATCATCAGAATTTCCATATCAACAATAGTCTGGCTGGATGATTAATGTTCCACGTCACGGCCCGACTTCGCCCACTGATAAGTCTTCTTTCTCATAGCAATCCCCAACCTCCTCCTGGTTCTACCATCGATTAACTTGTCACTTACAGTAAATCGATGAAATACGCAATCAACTGTAATTTCGTTAAATGACGCTCGTTTACAAGCAAAGGTCAGCTTAATCTCAGTGCTTATTCAAACAACTGCCTGCTCTTCTCTAAGGACGAATTTCACCAATTGAACTAATTGGCCGTTCACACTATTCCAGTGGCGCTGGAATGGGCGACCTGGAATGAAAAATAGACCGTCATTCCAGTCAACTAGACTGGATTGACGCTGAATGGGTGCATTCCAGTGCAGGTACACATTATTCCAGTGGCATTCCAGCGCTAGACTGTAATGCTACTGGAATTATGTGAACCGGGCATTAATCGCGTTTTAGAGCTGGAACCAGTGTCACTGGCAATATTCCATTATATGACACTGACAGCTGTCAAGTGTCAATATTCTACAAAATGGCACTGACAGCTTTTAAACGCGGTTTAGGTTTTTTGTCGCTCATTTAGTTTGTTTCACTGATAACATTTGTCTAAATTTATCAAAATGCGTAGGTATTCAATTATTGAATCTACCTAACATGAGTGTAGTCCCCAGATTGAGCTCAATATGAAACGCCTCAAGAGATATAGTGATAGAGATGGCGCTCTACAAATCAGAACTTTTCTAAAATTCGTTACGCCATACGGCCATGTAGTGTACCTTGGAACTATTGATCGGAAACAAAATCACACTCACGTGGATGCTGCATCTGACGGCCTCACGTGTACCATGGAGGTTGGGAGGTCTGCGGTCAGCCGGGGGGTGGAAAATCCCAACAGGGAGGCGACCAAATTATAAACAGCGAATCGCTAATGTTTTGCAGCAATCCAAAGTTATTAATGAGCTCCTTGGCTGAGAGAAACTCTGGAATAAAGCAATTAAAAGCTTTGCAGACGTTCAGAATAGCAGCCAATTTGATGTTGAAATTATGCTGAAAGAACCGCAATCAGACTTTTCACATACCTAACAAAATTGCTGAACGGTACCCTAATGGAAAATAGACCTTGTTGTTGAATATATGAGCAACATTTGACCCAGAGGAGTGCTAACACATCCGGATGGTTATATTGACGTGATAACAAAGTGAGTTTAATGAAAGCGCCCGGTAACAGCCCTCTAAGCGAAACAACGCCCACCCCCGCGTTTATACCCCCATTCAAGTTCACTGCGACCGCGCCTCATCCCTAGCGTTTCCCTAGAATTTATAGCCAAACTAGTTTCCACTTTATGCTGTCCCTATAAGTCTTATCTTTGAACGTATGCCGTAACTTCTTGCGACGTTTTACAAATGAATGGCACGTGTTTGTTGAATAAACACCGTGCGGTGGAATAACAACCTTATGTGGCTAGACTGGAGGTGGAAAATAGTTGGTCTGTCGCGCGCACTTACGCAGCCTCCCCTAGGGTTGGCACGGTCGATCCTTGCAGTCGCGTCGCCGGCTCGGTCCGGACGTGTCCCGGCGCTCAACATTTTTATTTTCATAATTAAACAACAGTAACAAAACAATCCACTCTTTCCTTCCCCGTGGAAGGAATCATGTTGGATTTCTTTTTATAGAAAAATTATTTCGCGTTTTTAACTCGCGCAGTTAATTTCGTAGAGAAGCTATTTTATTCAATATTTTTTGGTGGTGCCGATGAAATCTTGACTAGTGAAATGTACTGATGTGGAAGTGATATGCGAAGGATGTGATGTGTTTAGTGCTGGAAGAAAATATTATAAATTATAGTGACGTCGGTGGTGATCGCGAATTTTCTGCAATTATATTCGAGCTTAGTTTAACAGGCTTAGTTATTAGGGAAACAGTATTATTTTTGATTGAGGAGCCTTTTACAAAGAGGTATTGTTTGGTGATTTTCATGTATTGGATATCGTCCTGTGTCCGCTTGTAGTTAGGACCGCATTATGTGACAATGCTTTTGTCTTTGTGAGACAAATACGCTTCGGTACTGCAAATGACTACAATAGATTGCAGGATGACAATTTGATGCACTAAATTGATTGCATACAATTCAATTGGCCTAGATCTAAACACAGTAAATTCACTTCAAATCCTGTTATGAAACGCTTCCAGTGAATCATTTTCTAAATTGAAACACAAAATAGAGTCAAATTGCACCGTGAATAGACCGAGGTTTAACCGTTAAACTAAGATAAATGGTATCAGTATTAGATTCGGCTATGAAAGTTCGCGTTATAAATCGCTGACGTAACCACTGTCTAATGGCACTGTCAAGATATGACGTCATTAGGTTTATTTTGATAAACAGACGAATAACGGTGAGCAGTACAGTACCACAGCTCGACAAAGTCAATGCCTACTTTTTAGAATGAGCAAATATTTGTTCTAGACATGCACCGAGGTTGTATAAACTGAGAATTTTTGTACAATGACAGAATTTGATATGACACGCGATTCTGCGATTAGATGTAATATTACAGAACCTTGGTGTGATTGTTAAATTAACGAATGAGACTTTAATCCTGCGGTTTAAATTATTATGACTGTTACATCAGAAAAGATCAACATCCCGTATGGTATTACGATCTACAGTAAACGTTCCAACATAAACATTTTAGTATGAATGGTTCTATGTATTTCAACAATCTTACTAGATAATCTGATAAGTTTACTAGTGTTAGTAGCGTTACATAACTCCTGCACGATGCAACCGGCACCCACCACTTTGTACGTCGGTTTCACCAAATTAAATTACTTGATTATGTGTTTTTTCATTTTCTTGTTCCAACACAATAAATGTAATCGTCACACCCTTTTCACGAGCAAACGAGTTTCGTTGAACCACCACAAAATCTGTCAAAAGATGCAGTATTTATTGCCGACAAGGATTCTGTGGGTGTTAACACTGTTTGAAATGAGTAGGAGGATGGTATTTCTAAGCCTGATAGCCTACCTTCATTGCTCTCTGCTCTCTGAGTCATAAAAGGACCAGGATTCCAGAAATTCTTAGCTGGTATATCATACACTATTTTTCTTCACTCATGCAAATTCATTTGTCATTGTGCAAACAACCCGTCATGTTTAAACCTGCATAGGGCATCCAACCTACTGTATTTTTACTGAAAGCAAACAGGACTTCCGGGGTGAGCATCGAATGAACGATGTTTATTTCAGGAGGAGAACATTCAACGATATCAGTATTTCTATTAACGCTTTGAAAGCAAATTTTTCCCCATAGATACTCCCATTTTAAGTAAACCACTACCATGTTAATTTTAGTGACTTATCCTCCTAATTCATGTCCTTTATTGCCAATGGTTAGTAGGCCACAAAAACTGCCCACATATCCTTCCTTAGTCAATAAATAATGTCGCCATATGAAAAAATAAGCTTGTTGAACATAGCTCCAGGTTTGTCAATACGCGAATGTTTACCGACGCAATGCGCAAGTCTGCCGCCGACCCTGGCTGTTAGCCAGAACACCAGCTGATTTGGACTCCGGTGGCGAGGTGGAATTTTTATATCCATTGTAGTGGTTTCTGGTTACACCATGGTTAGCTTGACTTATGGTTAGCTTTGGACTGATGCCTGGAATTCGAATAAGCCTGCGTGGAATTAAAACTGGAATACCATAATAATAAACCTAATGTTCTAGCAAATAAAGAGATCATCCATTCATTAGGAGACATTGTGAGAATGAATGTATTCGGTGGATTTTTTATATTCATTGTATGTATAAGTTGCTTAGAAATGCGTTATTAGTTTCGACAAATGCCTCGAATTTGAACAATCTGTCATATCACCTGATTTGGAGTCTGGATCCTAGACGAAGGAATTTTGATCTCCATTGTAGTAGTTACAGTCGATACGTATGTTAGTGCTACTTATGTAATTGAATAAGTGTATGTGGAGTAATGACAGATTAATACGGAATCTTTGGTTCGCACTCTATGGAATTTTTATAACCACTGTAGCTGTCGATAGAGATTATGTTATTGGCTTTGGACAACTGCCTAGAATGTAAATAGCCATGTGTCTAGGGAATTATGTCAGATTATATCACCTGATTCGGAATCATTGGTATTCGATGGACATTTATGTTCAGTGTGTTGCCTTGAATGGCTAATATTGTACGAAATATGCTAGATGTTATCGGTCGTTTTGGACTCTTTTATAAACGTATTAGAATGGTGAGCGTCTTGTATGTAATCTATAAATATTGGAGACACCGTGAAAGGCTCAATTTGCAATACAATACAGCTTAAAAAAATATTGACTAAATATTAAAATATTTCAGAGAAATTGAAAACTGATTCATATCTTGATTTTCCTCCTTTCTCTGTAATCACTGAATTTCGAAGCACAATTTTCTGCATTAAACTGCTTTCTATTAAACGTTTGTAACACCATTTTACCAACCAATTGGGTATTTTCCTAGATAGAAAATAATAATTCCACTAAGTCCGTCTATTTGATTAAAAAGAAATATTGGACGAATTTTTTGCCATTTCAAATCGATATTAATGTATAAAGATAAAGCGCTTGAAAGAGTCGGGGCTAGTGACGTCACATTTTAGTAAAAGGTGTACTTAAAACGTGACGTCATGTGGATTTTTTTCAACGCACTGTATTGTCTTCACTCTTGTTAACGTGAAAAAGAAAACAATACGTGTCCAATATTTTTTGGAAAACCTATCTGACGGACTAATTTGAAAATACCTAATTTCAACATACCAATTTCCTTCTCAATAGCCTTTAAAGTACGAACAAACTGCATATTTAAACGGCCTATGTTTCTTCATAAATCGTTTTCCCCCATCTAGTAACAGTGTGTGCGTCCGTCTGTAGTTTTTTACTACAGCCGCGGTAATACTTTACGTTTAATAGCCATTAGTTCAACGCCCCTTGCTGGGCACGCCCGCGCCTTGCCGTAATTAAAAGTGCCTAATGTCATTATGATCGTCCTTTGCTACGGTAAAAGTTTTCTGTGTAGGAAAGTGGATAGAATTTTTGATCATTAGTGAGAGACTGTTTTGTTCCACTGCAGGACAAAAAAACATGGAAGAGGGGACCCTTTCTTTCTTTCCATGTTATAAGGCCAAAGAGGTGGTAAAGCAAAGAGCAATACTTTTCCGTAAAGGATTGTCCAGATATATCAATAGGCCGAGATAGATTTTTACTAGAGGAAATTTCAAGATAAACTTTTTATACGACTGTCTCTGAAGGAGGGTAATGTTTTTGTAAAGCCTTTTCTCTACCCTTTTAAACAATCGATTTATAAAAACTTGGCAAGTATAATAAGTGATGGCAGCAAACAGCAACCAGTTTCACGAACTCTTGGCTCATTCCAACTTTTATCAAAAATCTAAACGAAAATGTTCCATTCAGTGTTTCATGCCAAAAACTGCTGGATAGGATTTTCACACAAACTACAAAAAGATTAGAGATATACGAAATAAGGTAGGTAACTAGTTATTCTTGTTTTAGATTATCTCAAAAACAAACACAGATTAACCTAATTTGTTCAGAAAGTTTAATTTGGCTATCAGATTATGCAAACTTAGTACGGTATCATAATGGTAACATTGACTAATAATTAGAAACAACTAATATGGATCAGTCAACATTGATGATTGACATGCTTCAATACTTCCTCAAACATTCCAACCCACAGACTTTTTTGCTCTAAACACCGATTAAACTCCGGCTAATTATTCAATGGAAGATAATCAGAACCGAAAATTGCCACGTTCATGCAATGGACAAGCCAAGTCTAACTTGGGGTTCATTAAGTCAAGATCAAGAATGAATGGTTTACTTCTAGGTAAGAGCGCTCCATCGTAGACCACGCTATCCATCGCTTACCGTCAGGTGAGATTGTGGACAAACGCCAATTTCATATAATTCAATAATCCTAAGGATCTTCAAACTTCTTGGACTCGAAGTTAATTGATTGTATAGAGCTATTTAAAACTTTAACGTATTTATTTAAAACATCCGCTTTTCAGCCTGTCTTATTGAGATAGGGATCACATTATATACATACTCATACATAAATACAAGTATCAGATGATGAATGTTTACCAATAGTCGTAAGATTCAGAGCGTGGCGTCGTCGCGCAACCCCGATACGCGATCCACTTTGCACCTGTACTGCAATCATCTTACTACGGTAATCAGATCCAATTGAGGTAGGAAGTTAGAGTAGATTTTGATATGAAAGAGCATACTGCTGAAATAGGTGAAGAAGTAGAAAATATGATAGATAGAATAGGAGACAACCAATTCGAAGGAACAAAAGATGATAAATTTAAAAATCAGTAGGTGTGGTCTCCTAAGTCTGCTTTACCTTAGCAGATTAAGACATAAAGGAGCAGAATATAGAATAGAGAAAAGAGGAGACAACCAAATCCAAAGAATAAAAGACGATGAAGTTGAAAATGATGAATTTCAAAAACCAGTAGTTATGGTCTCCAAAGTATGCCTTTGTAAGCACTTAGGCAGTGACAGTAAAATTAATTCATAAAGGTATACATTCTAATTAACTTTGTAACTGGCGCGATTCACGAGTTTTAATAAAACAATTTTAGAAAGCTTTTTATATTCGCCTTGTGCTTTTCGCCTTTGATTGCTTCTGAAAGTAATTTCTCTACAAACAAAAAAGGAATAATAAATTAATGGCTTGCGTAATTTCACTTTGAAAACTCTGCTAATTTAATTTCTTTATAGTAAGTATTTTCTTTTCTAAATTACACAATTTTCTTCAAGATCCTATGTCACGTTTCGTTTCAATTTCACCTAACTATCAGTAGCTACCACAAATCGCAAATCACGTCTTGTCACAGAGAAATCGAATGATTTAATTCTATATTACAATGTAAATCACTCATGTTTAATCGAGTCACTTCTCTAATAGCGTTCGCTGATTGCATAGCAATTGCACTTGCCTCTAATTTGCATTCATCGCTTTCTTGTGTTACCTCACGTTACGTTACAGATAATGTTGTTGTAGATACTGATTAAGGACAAACGTTGAATTTACATAATGGTTCTGATGTTCATTTTATTTTCTGAAAGATGTTGATTCGCATTATGCTTACTGTGCAAGATTCTTACATGCAAGTGCTGTGTGCTTACATAAAGCGTTAAAGATTAACGCTTGACGTGATGAAAGGGTTACATTACGCACCCAAGCACGTTCGTAATATTAATATCATCCAAGTTTATGTAAGCTATTTGATATTACGGGTTCTAAGTAAGCCTCTCGAGTCTGTCTTCTGTTTCTATTTCGATTTAACACTGCACAGATGCACTGGTAAACGAACCCGCGCTAAGTAAACATTATTATATCGGCTGAAACAATATCCCACCATATCGGCTTGCGCATGCGGTTGCACACGCACGCTGCGTACGCGCCGGTCCGCGCTCAGTCTGCGCTCCATGCGGCCAATGGGCGCACAACCGCCGACATTACTTTCTACATTCGAATTTCGATGCGCGTCCGCGAATTTGAAATTGTTTTGTGTATTTTTTTTTTGTTTTAACTGTTTTTTGTCTGTGAACATGGAAAGTGACTAGACTAGTGAATTTATTCCTCAGTGTATATTTTTTAGTAATAAACGGGCACGAAACGCTACGTTATCGACGGAATGCATAGAAATCGTTCCGCATGAACGATCCAATAGAAGACCTATCATGGAGGTAACCATCGGATAGTGAACTATAGTGTACCTTCGTCGATTTCAGGCATCGCTGACTATTGTTTCATGGCTGGTGCGTCGGCAGCCGTTAGTACGCTTCTCTATATATATTTTGTATCACGCACTCGTGTTTACTAACAATTATCGCAATGGTCCACCGGTCCATCTTACCATATTAATGTTTAACCACCGTAATGTACCTCATTTAAACACTCATCAAAGTAGCGAATACTTTAATTTCCACAAAAGGGCCTTTTCAGGAAATTCACGACTTTTTTTTAACAAGAAAAAGCACTTTATAGAATGAAGACATCTCGAACACGGGTTTAACTACCGGATGTTTATTGTGGGGGTGCATCTTGACTACCACCATCTATCTGCGTTCACCTTGTACCTTAACTCATTAACAATACGGTGCATAACTCACTAGCAGAGTTTTTTTATGGTATGTCATTCTACTCACTTCTAAATCCGTATTTCAGGAGCTGGATATTCGGTAGTTAGGATCTATATTTGTGTGTTTCGTTCAGAAGTGTTAATGAGTCCCTTATTGTGGATGGTAGCCGTGAAGCCGATGTTTTGAATGAAAGCGATGAAGAATTTATTGATTTACAATACTGTATACGTATAGGCCATTGAACGTGTTGCTATAATTCCAAGGTGGTTTTAAATGCTTTGAGAAAGTCCTAAGCTTAATTGATTGAACCAATTTCATTAATTGTAATTAAATTACCCATAAAGAGTTTAGGTTAACAACGTTAACTAAACGAAATGCTTTTATGTTAATCATAAGTGACTTGGTAGAAATTTTCCTTCTCCCAAGAGTCCATTTTCGTATTTCAATAACCTCTTTCTTTTATAAGTTATCAGGCAAAGCTTTTCGGCGAATACCAATGGTATGTGCTTTCAATGTTTATTCAACAACATCAATCATTTATTGTTTTCAAAACACAAATAATTATGTCATAATACAATACCGTCAGATTGAAGAGTTAACGGTTGAAAAGAACAACCTTCAAACATCCCACCTGCCCACGACTCCACCTTAGTTGGAACACATTATGAGAACATTAAGCCTGAATCACTGTCATGAATACTAAACTAAATAATAAATCAAACAATGAATTTACAATGATCTTCGACCATCACTAAGTTATGTTTAATGCTTCAGCCAATCCTACAGGTGACGCTTAAGACTTACTCACCATTGCCATAGCTATTGTAAATTGTACTAGAAAGTATGGCAGGCAAATATGCAGGCCTGTAGTCAATTAAGCAAATGGAGAATACACGCCTAAAGAATGTTTAACTGTAAATATCGGAATCGGACATTAGATAACCGTTAAATCTAACAACCATTTTACAACGGTAAATTGTAGATTTTGTAACAAGGCCAAGTTACAGATTAAAACCTCGAAGAAATAGAAGATGATCAAAATAATCCAAACGAAAACAAAGTCAACTGCTAATCTCCATTCTTTGAACCGGCAAAACGGTGTCAGAATGTGAATGAAGATTCGAATTCCAAAACCTATGGCACGAAAAGGAAATAAAGACCATTACAAGAAATGGTTAGTACATCATAGCAATTGAGCATTAAGGTTACTATCTACTTAAACGCTAATGGATGATTACCGGACTGTAAATATTTAAGCTTGTAGCTGAAGAGAATGAATGAAAACATTTTGATTTGCGATACGAGAGGTGTTATCTAAACAATATCCAAGGTGCTAGCAGTTAGATAATCGATTGCAATACTTGCTTCTTTAATGAATGATTGAATCTAGTTTTGATTTAAATCTTCAGACTAAGCTGTTTTGTTACGTTAATAGTCTGGCTAAAACTGGAGCCTAATGTTGCGTTTTCTAATTCAACATTTTGCTACTTAACTAAGATTTTCTTAGCATCAACATCAACCCTATCAATACGCAATATCTTTCCTGCATCTATTTACACCTTATCAGGTTCTTTATTTCATCTAGTATCAATACTGAGAAAAACCTATTGTTTTCTTTAATTTACATTGGCATCGCACATTCTTACATCTATTAGAGCATAGAGCCTACTTGCATCACGATCATCGGTTTCTCAACTTGTATGATTCTCAGTATTACTGTTTATGGCGCATGTGCAATATTAATTTGTAATCATCGTCATTTGGAACGGTTATTGTGAGAGTTGTCGCAAAAAGTAATTGATGTATTCGCATGTAGATTCTATTACGAACATGAACAAATTGATTGTCAATCAAGAAGACCAGATAATTCCATATCTTCAACTTAAACCAACTGATTAGATAATTATGTGATTTGCTTCTGAAATTAATATTTCAGTCGTGCGACAAGCTATAGTTCACCAGGATCTTAAATATCATTATCTTAAAAATACCTTCGCAATATCATCTGTCACATCCTTTGCTTCGTTGTGTAAGATTCTGTTACTTAAGTGTCACCACTATTGTTGAATGCATATGCAGTCAAAACACTGGTACTGACGTCAGAAAAGTATATTATGGTCTAGAGGCGTCTTCCCTTACATCATCATTGATCGATGCTTTGTCCAAAATATCACCAATACCAAATTTTGCAGCGTTCTTGACCTACGTTCACCTAAAAATAAATACTGAATTACCTAACTTGTTACAACCGGTCGGTGGAGTAACGACCGTGCTCGAGTAATTTTGCTTATAATTAGTACAGTGAGTCAGCTTCGGGAATAGAAGCGTGGCGCTACAGTAAACGGGTCAACGTTGGTGAACAAGAAGTTATGGCTTGAGAGAGTGCACATCTGTGCAACAATTCTTTATGTGCTACACTTTTTATTAACGCGTCATTTAGTTCAGAAGCTTCAATTAGGAGTTGTACCATTTTCATTTGACATGTGGTTTAAATTAATTTATAAGACTGAATAATTTTGTTAGTTTATTTCTTAACTTGTTTGTTTTTCATTAAACGCCTCATTTACAACAGATCAGGGCTCACGATACAAGACCATGGGTACTAAAAACTATTCCAGGGTCATTACTGTATTTATATCTCCATCACAATAGAATATTGCTACGTACTTTCTTTGTTCTTAGATCTAAAGAAAATCTCAAGTAAGCTAGTTAGAATGACAGGCAAGTGTAGGAAGAAAGTGGGTTATTGTGGTGCTTGTTGACAATGAGCCAGAGTATAGTCTCATCTATTAGTTACCGCTACACTACTTTCTGTTTAAACGCTTATTGTTACCATTTGGATCACCCTAATAAATGAGAAAATAGGAAAGTGGATCTAAATAATATACGGTTTGTGAGACTTGGTTTTAAGGGCAAAAGTTTTTCAGTATATTAAAAAGGTAACCCCTTATTTCATTATTCGGTTTTATCGTCACCAAATTAACCATATGGGTCTCGCTCGATGAACGCGATAGCTCGCGCAAAATCGTGCAGTCTTTCTACGTTTAGCACCCCTGTTAAAAGTTTTAATAGTGCACACAGTGGAAGCTTTTTGTAATAAAACAATGTGCACTACTGTAATAGCTTCTGTCGCACGGAACATCAGCTGAAATAACATAATTTGTGTTCTTCAGATTATCTCAGCTAACAATTTCGCCGAGAGCAATATCTGCGTCGTGTAGACCATCTGCTTCCAATTTTCAATGAAACGTGTGATCTATATTCAGTGGAGGCCATCCATCATCAATGTGTTCTTCAAAAGCGTCCAAAACAGAGCGGAACACACCGATGATTTAAATAGAATTCTCAAGAATATCTGTCTTTTGGTAATATTGTTTTTGTGTTCTATTTTCGCTTAGGATTTTAAGTGTGCTTCCCCATCTTTCTTTCTACTAAAGTAATGAACCACAAATGTGACTTGCCCCAGGTCTTGCATCATCTGTCTTTATTGAGGACAAAGGAAGCTCACCGTTTGATATATTCATTCCGCTTTGTATTTGTCGCTCGGTACTTCACAAAGCCCGAGCTTGCACCAAACTGCACCAAAATGCATACATTTGCATTTTGATTATCACCTCCTTGATTTATGATCAGTATTGGTGCAGGACTAGTTACAGATGGCTGGGTTAAATAGGAGCACTATCAAATGGTTTGGTTATTCGAATACTTAACTGAAATTTAAATTGTGTACTTTGCTATACCTACAATATAACATCAGCTTTTTAGGTTTCTGTAGCCATGTAGCTTATGAATCCTTAGAATGTTGACCTCTCCATGTGCTTGGGTTGCAGATATATTTTACTCAGAAACCAAATATTAGGAATAGACTATGTATTCAATGCAACGCGAAACAGTTGTAAAGTGAGATCATGATAAAATGTATTTGGTGGTTTTTCATCGTCGTACCGACATATGTATCTGCTTAGGTATATCCAGCAGCGGTTTAAAATTGATATTGCTTTGTCTTCAGATAATTTAAGTAACTACGTAGAACATTCCAGAATTTCCATAACTATTTATAACTGTTAAGTTGTTGAATCAATAAAGTATAAAAGCGGCATTGGCAATGAAAGCCAGGAACCAACAACATCGACATTTCCATCGAACGGTCACGAAACATGTAAAATATGTAAATCAGTACATTTGTACTTGTAACTTTTAATTCCTTCTATTGGCTTTCTACTGATTAGAAAACTATTGGATTTACTGCTACTTTGATGACGGCTGTAGATGCACTATTTGCGATTTTAATTGCGCTTTCTTTCTGCGGTCTTTTGTTTCGCACTTCGTGTCGTGTCCCTGTGTCTGTCTGTGCCCGCATGTAACATTCTTCGGTTAATGTTTTCACTTCAATTACTTGTTTTATAGGTGTCAAAAGATTTTAAGGTATTATGATCAGTAACATGAATGTTTTTGCTTTGTTGACCAACTTCGACCATCTCATTTATTTTACTCTTATTTTGACTTTTACCCGTACACAACTCGATGAGTCATCAAAGAATAACAAACAGGTGCACTTACTGTTTAATTACCTCTAAATTGAACGCCCCAAATATATCAGACAACAATCTCAACACAAATCATTACCGATACAAAAAAATAAAGTTAAAGCTATAACGATGACTCACGCGCAGGTGAGCATAGCGTCTGAGCGTCTGCGCAGACGCAGACCGATGACACACAATCGTGTCAATGGACTTCACTTTTGAAATTAGCTTTGGTGTAGTCCTTACTCCAACCCTAAAAAGAGTAACGACCGGTTTCAATAACGTATCTACCTTTAACCAACTGTCAAATTAGCTACCAACAGTAGCTGAAACGTCATGTTTGAAAAGGAAACATGACGTTTCAACTACTGTTGGTGGGTTATTTGACAGTTGGTCAAACGTTATTGAGACCGACCGTAAGAGAAGAGACCGTTGACAGATAATTGTGTCAATGCACATCAAATTTTAAATCATCTTTGGTATAGTCCTTACTCCAACCTCAAAAAGAGTGAGAGAAGACAGTAAAGGTGTCAAATAAAATATCCCCACAACGTTAGCACAGATTTACAAGTAATATTATTATTTGGATATTAAGAAAACCCTTCATTTTATCCTAGTTGAATTGCCCAAGGGGACTCGATTTATCAATTAGAAAATACTTCGACAGTCAATCATAATGGATGGGTGACCATGACACGTGCTGATGTGTCTGACCCCTACGCAGTTCTTGTAGATAACATGTACCGGAGAGAGTAACCCATTGTTAAAAAGGACGAAACCCCAGTTATACCGCATTTCATTATGAAAACATACGTCTTCAAGTACTTTCATGTGAAAGACTAGCCCCATTTTTTGCTACATTTTAAAGTGGTTTTACTAAACTGAATGTCCGTTGTAAATTCTCGTATTTCTTTTACGATGTCTGTAGATGTAGAATGTAAGTGCAGTTGTGTTTATTATGCGGCTGTAATGTCTTCTTTGGCCTGCAATATTGACCCACTAAAACGAAAGAGTATTTCTCTTGAGTTAGTCATTGCTAGCGAGCTTTGGTGAAAAAACTCGATAGCTGATACGCAACATAAAAATAAACCTAGCTAGACCATTTGATTACCCATGAAACATGTTCTGTTGAAAATGAAGATATGAAACATGAATCGGTATATGGACCGTACATTTATTAAAACTCTGAAACAACTCAAGAACCGGACTTTAAATGTGACGATTTAAAAAAATATTAGCCGTAACCCATAATCGATTACATCGGTCTTCCATTCACCACATAAAAACTATTCAAGTAAAACAAATTAACATTACAATGCTTCGCAGCAATCTTGACTAGATCCCAATATATATATATTGATAGCTTTCCTGTGATCATTCCTTACATTCCTAGGAGATCAACTGGCATTGGTATGTATTCTAGTCGACTGTAACTCATTCATTTAGTTACTGGCATCTTTGGATATGACATTAAAATTTATGCCGTTCTTGTCATACATTACTTACAGTATTATGTCACTGTCACAGCAAGTATTGGTCCCTCCGTACAAAGTAACTTCTGACGTCACAGGTTTTCTCAGATCAAATACACTAGACTTTACAAAATCTTAAAACATGAATGATGCTTTCAATGCACGTCACAAAGAAGGCCGAGCGTGCGCGTGAATTTTTAAAGGGTTGGCTCCCTTTAGAAAAAGTTACACAGAGTGTATAAATATCGCTGCTAGATCAGACCAAGCTAAATAAAACTTCACCTCCGTCAACAACCCTCGGGTTAAAAAGTTCACTGCCTTCTCCAGCTAACCAGTTCAGAGCCACGTGTAAGCGCTGTATATTCTTAAACTTACAGCCGATGATCACATTCTATTATTATTTCAGTCCTAGGTCTGCTTGGGCTGGTAGCCTGGCACTACTATTTATCTCGAACAATAACTCTTGCAAGATCAGAACACTTTCGACCCCAATCTGTCGGAGATTGAAAACTGGTTCAGCATTTGGGTCAGTGTACCTAAGTGTTTAGATTATTTCAACGCCAAGTTTATTTAAATGTATCATGGTTATTAGGTGTTGGATTGGAACATTATTCTTTTCAGCTCTAGTATTCATCATCTTCAGCTGGAAATAAGCTGCTTTTCCAGATTCTGAATCTTTTGTTATGTGTTCTTCTACTTTCCACATTTCTTTTTCTTATGTTGTTTCTTCCTCTTTATTGTGGTCGTTTTGGTTAATGACTATCACCAGATTAGCTAGCAGATGTACTAATCAGGTTTCAGAACCCTCTGGTCAGTCCTCTTTGGTTATCCCATACGTGCGTCACAAGCGGTCAAATAGTTGGCAAGCCCATGGTATGCTGTCGTAATTAGTCAGTTATTGTGATCTATATTCAGCTATCAGTAATGCATTGATAAGCGATACCGGTACTTCATTAATAGGACTTGTTTGTTCCTTAGGGTTCGCGTAGCACTTCCTTGCTTGGAAGCTTTCTTTCGTCTTTTATAACTAAACGTCAGTGAATAGTTCAATGTCATACTCAACATAGTGACTGATATGGTAACCACTGTTGCCACCTTAGTAATAATCGGTGTGAATTATTCTAACTGCATTTGCTGCAACATTGCCACATTATACCTATGTATTCGTTATATTGACTGACACATTATTGTCTTTCCGCCCACCATAATAATGCACTACGTCTAATAAAGTATCAGATATAATGCCTCGTCTAATGTAATATTCTTTGCATAAACCCAGTATTTAAATATTTTGACGTAAAGCCTCCAGTCTTGATGTGTGTTGGATGTAGGCGTGTTTCTATGAACCATACTTATTAACCAACTAGATCAAGGACCTAGGATTGCGTTCAATTGTAAGCCTATTTGCGCGAATTTATCCATTTGTTCCGTTTTAGATCGATTGGCGACTTTGCAGACAATCGAACAATTGTCACTATTTACATTAGATAGCAGATAAGACTAAGGACTTAAATTGTCTTGCTAACATTCTCTTTTTATTGAATAGTCACTCCCAGGACCATTAACAGTATCGATAACAGCGGTAGCAAATGAACGACCCTTTCAATTTAAAGTTATTCGATTCGCAGACCTTCCAATAGCTAAGGAATTAGCTTCTATTAACACTTTAATCCTAAGTACTCCGCTCGATACTTGGCTAGTTAAACCTTGTCGTATAAAGAAGCCCACGACACTTCACTTAATCCCTTAAAAGGCTTTACGACCCCATTTTATAGAACCTATTCGGAATATCGATACGGAATCGACGGATCGCCCACTCGTATCAAAAGCCTTTTCCTTAGGAAGTTAGTTGGCTTCCAGATCAGCTAGATGCGATTGCATTTTATAGATCTGTCGTCTGCTGCCAATTAGTGTTGAAAGTTGATATTTTTATCAGGCGAATCATTTCCAGGTTTCTTGTCTACTTGTACTATATCAGCTATTGCGTCAGTGTTTTCTTCATTTTATCTTTCATACAATTCATCGCATATTTCTCATAGCCTCATTTCGGCTACTTGTTATAACTGTCACAATTATTCGCAAAGGACCATCTAGTAGTGGCCGATCCGCCCAATCGATGTTGTAACCGAGACATATCTCGGGTATCGATAACCACAGGGTGTCGTGACCATGTCGTTAGCTTGATTGACGATCATTGAGCGAATCGCTCCGAGCGTCGACCGGCTTCCATAACCTGTTACCTACATCAGGCACATAGAATGGAAGCAGGCTGTAATCTAGTTCGTAGCAGATAGGTATCGATTGTTAAGTGCTGTTCTGGTATCAGGTGGTCGACCGGCGCTTGGCGTATTTTGTGTCGAAATACTGAATTTACTTGAAGTGCTAGTCTACGTGACTGAAATATAATATGTTCAAGTAATGTTTGACTATAATTCTAAGACTAAGCTGCTGCTTGTATGAGACTTTCGGTTTCCAATTTATTTCCAAAACATTCTATCACGTTTGAGATGTTCACGATGAGGGTTCCTATTCGTTGTGAAGTTTAAATGATCACTATCCACAAATAATGATGGCTTCGCTCACTTAGCCCACAAAACAATGCATTTTATCGGTTTAAAAGTAGCCTAAGGCATTCGCTGTAGTGTACTTTTGTATCAGTGAAAGAATTTTCGTATTTTGTGCTGCACTTCCAGAGATTACATCTTACAATAAAGTGACAAAAAATATCATATCACTTAATATTTAGATTAGGACAAGCAATCGGACGTGGATGTTGGAGACTTAAATAGTAGGTCACGCAATGCACTTACAATTACTGTAAAATAACAGGAAAGTCCATTCCCATATAACTGCAACACAAGAAACGTAATATTAGGTCAACTGAGCAACATTAGCCGCATGCGACTGGATGCGGACACCGATCAGGTGACCAACTGTAATGGAAACCTTACACTACTTTTATATGGACGACCCATTTTACTGTGCAACTGTTTTAAATACCCAAGAAGATTAAAGCAGGTTTAGGATTTGGGATAACGTTACACGATTTTGATACGATTTCCGTGTTAGGATTTAGTTTCTGAATCTAATCGTTTTTCTGAGAATATTAATAAAAAGTAGAAGAATTTAGTGCTCATTTCCGCTATCCCAAAATAGCACTTGAAAGCAGCGAAATAAATCATTTTTCTTCTACTAGCTTCTTCTAAAGATTTTCTATGTTTACGGGCTTTTGGTTTTCACTCTAAAACAAAAGTATAAAGGGTTTACGACACGATACTTCAGCCTAGATAAAAGAGACCACTTGGTATACTAGAAAATGGAAGCACTGTGATTGAAATATGCATTAGTAATGCTTGTGCAAGTCACACAAGCGCTGCAGCGACCTATTACAACCACAGCTTAATAACTAGCTTCAACTCGCCATCGGAAATTAAATGCTGTAGCTTATACTTAACTTCTTAAAAGTGATAGTCTGAATATGTTCGTAATGTAAGCTAAAAGTATTTATCTGACATAAATGCTGAACAAACTCGAAATTTTCTCAATAGTGGTCTGGAAAATGGTCCTAATATTCTCATGACTCATAGCACCAATGCAAGTGGTCCTAATGGATCTGATATGTTAATAAACGAATGGTGACGTAAAGCTATCGTTTCATGGTCGCTTTTCTAGTGTTATGTATGACGTTTACAAACTGCTTCAATAAATCTGCCTAAGTTTTTCGCAGCTATATTGTGGTCGGCTAACATTCTAACAGGATGCAGCTGAATACCAGTATTTCGAAAAGTCAATACATAAAGCGACTGCCCATCTGACCTCCAGGACCTAGTAATTGGTTAATATGGTACCCCTTGGCAAGACGTGTCAGATCTCCATACTGTTAATATCTTCAATATATTCAAACATTACAAAACAATTGCAGTGATTTTTTATATGAGTGGCCAACGCTTATTGTTAAGTGAATAAGCCGCATGGCGAATTTTTTTTACAATTGTCAAGAATTTTCCGGTTAACTTTCCGAACGATAACAAAGCATTTCTTGTTTAACTTGACACCTCTTCTCAAAATTCAGCTCAATTCTACACGTCAAGAGAAAAGAATGTCGGGTATTGTTTTAAGTACCAGTACATTATTATTTATGAGTGGAGTGAAGCGGAGCGGCGCCTACAATGAGCTATTGATTGCTTTCAGTTTTTTGTTAATTAATATGTTACTCAGGTTGTGGGCTTAAGTTTTCGAAGTCGTGATTCAGTCAGTGTAGATTTAACTGTTGTCTGCTTATTATCTTATTCTTCAACACTAACTTATCTTTTATGTCTCAGCTTAATGCATTTCTATTCATGTCAAATGATTGATTGTGAAAAAATTCGTAACCAAAGTATTGACTCAAGCAACTGCAGAAACAGATATGCATCTTTCAGAGAAAAGGAACAATGAATTGTTGCCAATTTAAACTAGTGCACATTGCGACAACTAACACTTAAACGATATGAATCACACTTTAATTCTAAAACATCCTAATCTTTGTATAACAAGGTATATTGTTGCAATCATTTGGCTCATCCCAATGTCGAATTCGATTTACATATTGCATACTAAATGCATCATCGCCTCATCGTACACCTACATGCAACGTAATATGCACCTCGGCCTATCATTACATCACGCGATCCAACCTGGATGACTCACCCAGTGGGCGATGGCAACCGGTCCCAGGTAGAATGTAGACCGTTTTTACTGTCCCTATTGGGAAAATATTCTGCACATTTTGTAATTTGCAGCTCACTAAAGTAACTTGTTTTGAAATCTGTACCCTTATTCGCAGCGTTGATCAATCAATGTTGTGCCATCAAAATGTATATTCTTGGAAGTTGCTCTCGAGCATGTCTGAAGTGGATCCTCCAAAGTTAATTGTATTATAAGCACAGCTTGACCAATAGGCTCGTATAACGTGAGGGTACCTTTTTTATTCGCCTGGCTTTGGAATCAGATGTGCATTACCCTTGTCTGCTGTGTCTGGTACATAAATGCCTATGGTATGATCCATCGAGCGAAGTATTGTTCAACCGCGTTCGGTAAGGTCGTCGCTTCAAGATGTATCCATATACCGCTTATGATTCACGCGAATTCTTTGTGCTGCGAATTTTACTTTCTAAACGGCTTCAGTTTCTTTTTTCGTTTGCTTTAATTTCAAGTCGCAATGTTTCCGTATCAAAATTACCTGTCTAGATTTCTAAATATTTCATGCTGATAAGTATTCACGGTTTAATTTTAAATCTGCATTATGTATCTCAGCTGATTTTGATTGTGCAGAAGAAACTGATATTTGTACCGTGACAAATAACTTATGTATTGTCTACCTTCGCGTATTGTCTTCGTATCTTTGATTACATCTGTAATTATTTTGAATTCCATTCTGATTTTACTTTTTGTTACACTTTACTTTCACTAAGCAATCAATTATACGGAACGAAATGCTCGCGAAGGCTTGTCAGAATTCTATGATTTATGCTATCTCCGTTAAGTGTTTCTGGAATTGGGTAACTATTTACGTTACTTACTGCATCTTCATTTAGAGTGGCTCGTATATTTTCTTAAACAATTTTTTTTATGTTTACAATATAGTTAACATCAAAAAATAAGATACGTCTTTAGAAGGAAATATTTGGTTATATTTGCAAAGTAGATAATTCCAAGCCATAAGAAAAGTTTAATATCTACATTATTGGATGATGAGAAACTAGGAAATAAAGAATACCGCTTCTCAAATAAGGATAATCGTAAAGGATGTGATATTTGTTAAACTGTCTGTTGCGAAACGGACGGAGACTATTACGGAAGGGAAATAGATAAAGTTAGTTACTAAGCTGTTGTTAATAGTGCTCTAACGACCTGGCACACTAATGAAATGTTTAATAACAACACACCATTACAGCTAATACTAGAAGGAAAAGTTCTTGTTTGATAACGTGCCGAGAAGTGATATGAAAGGAAAACCGACACTCAAGTTTACAGTGATCAGTAACAGTGTGTGATCAGCAACATTACAAAAACGAATGCGAAATACTTAGAACTTCTCAACTATTCAAATTAACAAATGCACCAATTGGCTCGAGTACAGAATATGATATAAATGCTGTATTCTAAGAAACACTGGCAACAGTCAAACATTTATAATTGAGGAATAAACCAATTGACCTAAACGCAACCTTTACTAAGTTGGAATCACTTAGGCATTTACTGCAGTTAGTAATCAAATCCTGATCCTTTCCATATAATTTGGTCCTATTAGCTTTATTGACGGAAGAGTACGGTATTTTGTGATTCGCCCACGGAGTCTTGTCAACATTAGACCTAAGCAAACATTGTTTTGGACATCCCACTCTATCAATTTGTATGCTATCAGACCTCCCATTGCCTTTTAAGGAGTTCAGATGAAGGCGTGCGGTCAGTAATATTAATTTGCATACAAATACGTTGAAGTTTTTCCGTTGGCATTGTCATTGTCGTTACCAAGTGAAGAAGAAAATTTTATAGCATTTATCGGATTGATGACTCAAACGGTATCTAAGTTCCTTAAAAACAAAGTTAAGAATATCTTGTATATTTAGAAGACCCACTGCATTATTTATAGCTGGGGGGGG
>NDFZ01004793.1:33889-53162 GCA_002192655.3 Mamestra configurata
GCGGGGGGGGGGGGGCTGGGATGTAATGGTATGATCTAAAATCGATGTTTTCTTTTAGACAATATCTCTTTAAATACATTTCTATTAGACAATAGACATGCTTTGCATCTCCTATCAATGTGCCATATGAAAATCTTGTCAAAAAAAAATACAGCCTGGCATTGGAAGCAAGATGCTTCCGCAAAACATACAAAACGCCTCGAATTCACAACAGGAAAAAATCTCTTAACTGAAGTATTTCCAGCATTACACAGCAAAATAGCAACTTATCTCCGCCCATCGATCAGCGCTTCCGAAGTCTCGAGCGGCTCGAGCCCGAAATTCAGGCCGTGGTTTCCTTCCAATCTTCACGGCACATCACCATGATTGTCCCTACAGTACTTGACCCCGTCCGCCACGGAAATTGCTGGCACTTCCTTGGGAAGTTAGGAACTACCAACCTTTTATGGTTATTAATGAGCCCGCCGATAGCTGTCGAATTTTGTAAGATTGTCTGTTCAAACTTCCTCTGATTCAAGGTTAATTGTAATGTATTGTTTTGGAACGGGGTTATGTAAGTCTTGACTGTCTTGAGGTTTATATAAGGTTGGTCATTAATTGTTTTCTGTACGCTTAGTGAGATTAGAAAAATCTACATAATATATTATAATATAAATAGCAAATTATAAACTTTCTTTTTCGGTTCGTGTAATGCTTTCCTCTCTGTTATGTATAGGTATATATTAATTTATTACGTGTGTGCAAAAGAGTTATCGCACCGAATGTGACTGTGACCTTTTTTATGCTGAAAAATATTTCAAATTGGGTAGGTTTAATTTGATTTAACCCCACGTTCCAACCCTTTTCAATGCCGTACCTTTTAGCTTGTGGTCACAAGGGTGCTTGATAAGACCAACTTCAGCGTCATATTAGATTTACATGTAACCACGTTAAATTTGTTTGAGCAATTATTGTTGTTCAATTTTTTATTTCAAGTATAAATGCCAATGAGACTCATGGTTAAAAATATGTGATAAAATAATATTTATTCAGATATAAAGTATCATTGCTTCAGTATTCCAGCCGAAATACTGGAACAACAATTCACAACACAGCATACCAGCCTATTTAGCAATCATGCCCAGGATGCTATTGTAAATGGCTGGCTGGAATGATACAGTTTAGATGGAAAAAAAAAGACAAATAAATGACATAAAATCACAGATATACGTCTTCATCATGCGTTGATAGTAATTGCGACTATTACTGAGGCTTCCATTCCATTCCATGATGTCAGTGAGGTCATGTGGTCTTTATTATTTAACTCTCCCTTTCGTTCTGTAAAGAAATTATATTTATTAACAGCAAACTGTACTTAATTGTTGTCATTAAATTGAAAAGAGTCGGTGTTATTTTTAGGTTCATTAACGAATTATGAATGAACTAGCTATTGCCCGCGGTTCCGCCCGCGTGAATGTCGATAATTATCCCAAGGGAACATACTCCCGGGATAAAAACTATCCTTTGTCCTTTCAAGGGACTCAAACAATCTCTATATTAAATTTTATCAAAATTGGTCCAGCCGTTTGCTCGTGAAGAAATAACAAACATACACATTCACAAACTTTCACCTTTATAATATTAGTGTGATATATATAATGCATACTAATGTCATCATAGGCAGTTTACATGATTATTGAATAGTGATATTGGAAGACATTTCGGAATTTTCAATTACTCTTTTTATTTTCCATCGTTTGTTACATTATTTATTGAGGCAACAAATTTTTCCCAATTACTTAAATTAATTTTCTTCTCCTCTCAGGCGGAAATATTTCATATTCATTCAAAATATTTGTTTCTGTATCTCATGAATGATCACGTCTTGTCAAAACTAATTCAAAGAGCATTCCTCGCACTACATATAAAGCGTGGGAGTACTCATCTACTTAGTATACAAATGGTAAATACGTAATATACTCAAGTATTTACTTTCATTCTTAATGGCAACGCTCAAGATGCTCGTCTAGAGAGACTTTGTCATCTCTCATTATTAATTTTCCCTTGTTAGTATTAATTAATTTGAGTGTTAGGTAATAAGATGGGTTAACGACCTAGGGTGAATTGTAGGACTTATCTAGTAACTGAGAAACCTTTTATATGACATAATAATTAATGTATAATTTTATCACTGCTGGAAAACAGGCCTCCTCTCTGCGAGAGGGAGAGTGCCGAAACATATATTAAGGTGATTGTTCATAATAGCAGAATTAAATGAATCAAAAGATAGCAATGGTGGGTCACTAAGAATCCTTCAAGAGGAAGTAAAGCTTGATCATCATTATATCAGCCAATTGCCGTTCACTGCTAATCGCAAGCCTCCTTCAAAGAGCGCCAACCATCCCGGTCTGCCTGCCACCTTCATCAAATCATCGATCCAAAATTAAATCAAAGGTTGATGCTTGTAGCGAAATCAACACTAAACGTTTGAATCTAATATTATGATGTGGAAAACTAAAATAACTATTTTCAAGCCTCAATCATTAGTAAAATCACAATTCATTTAATGTGCATTTTAAGAATCACCTAGTTGTATTCAATTCAATAACTCGAATGTGGGTGGAATCAAGGCAACCAAACGTACTCCTTGGAATTCTAACACAGTTTTTGCCGATAGTTTATGAAGTATCATTGGCAATTATATTTCTTAGTTACGCAACTAATTCAATTCGTAATTAGTTTGACAGGGTTATAAAAAATAATGTCTTTATGCACGCAATAGAAAATTAATAATACGTCCGTTTTGTTATTTTTCAATATTTCGTGCAATAACTTCTAATACGATAAATCAGTTGCATTCGTCGCTCGCATGTTTGTCGCACCTATCCAAATTTCGTCAAATCTTCCTTGCCTTGGTGAAAATCACAAAAAAAAACAAATCATATTAGTAGATTTAGGAACTTTGATGAATATAATCGGCTCCTATTTTCGATCTCGCCTTTTCTTGCGGTTTCGTTCAGGTGGCCTAGCCCGCAGAAACCTTACATTTTCCGGGATAAGAAGATTTTCTAGCTATGACAATCTGTGTTCATTTAACCTCTTAAAAACATACAATTCTACATCTTTAAAATACTAGTTTAGATAACTTCTCAAATACCTACATCTCAGCATACCTTTCCTTTGTTCCCACAAAACAACAACTTCTCAAGCGGAATCAAAAAACCTGTAATATTCAAAGAACCGCTTGTCAAACAAGATTCACATTCACACAGATAGATTTACACGTTACAGTATCATTGTTACACTTTTTATGTGCTATGACAACTTCCTCTACACAACATTTCGTAACTTCTTCATTGTAGTGTTCATGTCCTATTAGGTAAGCTTCATTCATTGTTTTCCTCTCATCTTTTTTCGGCTCTAGTACGATCATTTTGGTTTTTTTATGTGCTTTTGTTTGGCTTCGCTTACGTGTTTGTTAATCATCACCCAGTTCTAGGATTGAAATATTCATGTAACCAAAGGTTTTCTCATACTGATTCCGAACTGAATGATCTACCAACGTGGGTTTTCAAAGGTAACCGCATCGGGTAACGATTGTATCATTCTTTGTTTTACTTCTTCAATAAATTTAAGCAGCAGTTCTGTCCCAGAGGAAGCTCCACATTTAGTTTCTCTGAAACATTAGCGTTATCAGGAGCAAAAGCATGTGTGATATTAAAGATTCCTTTTTTACCATCACGATGTGCTTTGTCGTGTTCTCGGTAATCGTGATTATATCGTCCTGTCTGTTCCATAAGCATGTCCTGAATATGATTTATGAGCAGGTTGATGTCGTCACGTACTTTGTCGTTCGGAAATATTGTTATTAATATAAACTTGATCAAACAGTGACGGAAGTGTATCGTCTTTTTGACCTAATTAACAAGGCTTCAAAGCATAAGTTTCAATTCGGTAATTAATTCTCGCAGCCCTATTTTCAGTTTCTATAGCTGAGCTGACTAGTACTAATGACTTGTTTGCGTGAAAATGTTCGCCCCCAACCTATTCATGACTTGTATTTTCGCTTTGAGGAAATTGTTGTAGTAGCATGAGGTTTATTAAAGTGTCTTCAATTAATTTTATGAAGAAGATTGTAATAATGTCTATACTAACATAGAGCTTGTTTTGGACAACGCATAAAGTTTTCATAACTTGGATTTTTACACCCGTTTAGTAGTCTTTTACATCGCCCGTTTAAGTGAATCACTTGACTTTATAAATATGAATATGGTAATAGCAATATTTATGATCGTGAGATCAACGTACCATAGGTATTGAATATATTTTTCAATTTATTACAAAGTTGAGTGGTAAATTGCGCAAATAAGTGTTACAAGTACGAAAAAAGTTGCTGTGGGAGCCGACCATGACTTACTGGGTACTAAACCTTTTAAAACTGGCCAATATCCAGAAGGCCGATTTAACATAAACATAAATCTATCAATACTATCTCGTAAAGATCAACGCTATCGGAAACTCGTAAATTTTAATTATTTTCTCCGTTGAGCCGAAAACATTCTATCCGGGTGTGTTCATGTTCAATGTCGTACGATGTCGTAAATCCCGTGTATTTCTGTCAAGATGAAATGTTTATTGGACAATATTTGAAATTGATTTCGAAATGAGTATTTATGATGAATACGGTGTTAAAAAATGGAGCATGAGTCGCGAATGTATTGATGTTTTTGCTATCAATTAGATTGCGTCTGTTTCATTTCCCATCAAGTAAAACAATATCGATGTCACTTCAGTAGCTACAGCTACCTCTTGCAGTTTTGCACACACAACCTTGAGCTTACCCATACAAGAAAAGTGATACTCAATTAATTTATTTAATTCCATTAAAAAAGTTCTGCTGCTAAAGTTTGACGCCTATCGACAAAATTGGCCCATACTTGCCCAAGGCAGGGAAGAATGGAAGGAAGAAAGGGAGGCCTTTGCCCTGCAGTGGGGCGGAATAGGCTTAAAACAAATAAATATTAAAACCACTCATTAATTCTATAATTAATCGGTAATACAACTAGAACCTAATACCAAAATAAACTAACAAAGAGACGCAAATGTGAATAGAACATCACACGCGCAGAGAACAATAGGCACACAATTAGTCAAATATTTGAATTCTACAATTCAGTTAAACAAAATTCTACTGTCCGATAACAATTCGTATCAATTAGCAGAATAATCTTCATCTTCAAGAATGTCTCTTAGCGTGCGCTGTCAATACAAAGCTGCTTAAAATTCCTCGATCTAAGACAGATTATGACGATTCATCCATATTTAGACCATCTCAGATAACTGTAGAATAACTGTCTTTTTTTTCTTCGGTATTGACGTGTTTATAATCATGTGCTTTGCAATGTTTCTCTTTTCTACGCAATTTATGAGTGAAAAGTCAAAAGTTCTGGAAGATTTGATCTGCAAATTCTTCCCCCGAGAACCGTGAAGTAATTGCAGATATAATCTTCCAAAGTTTTAGACTTTCTTCAAAAGGAAGCAGAGCTAAGTATGTTTTTATGTTACGTAAGTTAAAACGCAGGTCCTATACAAGGGTATTAACTTTGTAAATTTTAGGAGAATACCCTTCACCCTTCATATTTGGCTTGTGGCACACAGGTGTACTACAAATTCATGCGGTCACCATCTGTGTAACCTAGTTATGACGTCAATAACCCGCCACGGTGGCTCTTTGCGGAGGTGGAATAGGCCCAGGGGACGTTTAGGGACTCGTGGATATTATGTTACCCATCCATTTCAGACATTGTTAGCCTAAAACGTTTTCTGTTGACGGCGATAATACTGAAATAAAAAGAAGGCAGGAAATTCATCTCGATGTTACCACACACATTTATTTAGTTGTTCACTATGTTAGATCTGTTCATCTGTCGCCACAATAAATCTTGCGACCACACTGCGCGACCGCTCCAAATCTGCCTCGATGTGTGGTCTAGCTCTTCTAAATTAATTGGTTAGCTCTAGTATGATTGTTGTGGGGGGCAATACCATTAGTTTAAAATATCCAGTAATTTTTATCCAGCTTTCTCTTTTGTTATATTCTACTTTATCGATTTTGGTTTCACTTGAAAATCGCAATTTATTGGTAGTGACTGGATCGTATATCAATAAAAATGCTTACTAAAGTATTTTCTGTTCTAGCTTCAACCTCGACTGTCATATCTGCTCAAGATATTGCAAAAAAAATATGAACATAAAATCAAATCCTTCCATTTAACTTGTTTCAAATTCTAATGCCAAACATATTCTCAAATGTATGTTTACTGTGGCTATAACATTCTTAACGCTTGCACGAATAAAGAAAATAAATTGTGCTGTGATTGCGAAACGTTGCCCGGTATGAAATGGAGATAGCATTCGTTTTGAAGGTCGTCTGCCGGAGCCAAGAATACGAGTGCCGCATTGCAGCCTAGATGCACTGACCCAGCCGGTGCATTCTCAGAATTATATATAGGTTAACTGTCGATTACCCGGCTAACCGTGTCGCAATTGCGAAACATACGAAAACAGGTGGGATGTGTCCCTGTTTTGATAAACAGCCAAAAACTATTGTTAATTCCAATTTTATGAAAAATTATGACCAGATGTTTGACAGTGTTAAATCACGCCGAAATGTCTGTACTAATTTTGATGATGCTTAAAGCAAAAGTGAGTCACTCAAACGAATTGTTCTCGTATATTTTCTCAGTGAAGAATGCGGTCTAAAACAGTGAACTTTTAACTAATAAGTTTTAGTTGAAATCTGACCTCGTTAAAAAATAAACATAACAAGAAGTTGATTGACATCTGTTGTATCTCCAAGTCATTGACACTAGCTTGAACGTTTTGAGGCTCCTAAATATAGTATCAAGTGGTTGGAGTGATGACTTTTATCCTTCAGTGTGCTCTTTCAGTCCTACTTAGCTCAGCATCATGAACGGTTCCCTTATCTGATACTCTTGAGTTTTCGTTCAGTAATTTATACATACCTACTCTGTTCAATGATAAAGAAGAAAATTCCTCACAGTACATATTCATAAAATAGTAAATGGTCATACTTAACAACAGAAGAAATAATTTCAACCTTTCCAATAATCAATAGACAGTAACTGTTACTTTTTACCGTGCTGTTACTGCATTTCCTTATGATCGTAAGTAATCACTAATAATAAAAAAAATCTAACTTCTATTTTAAATTCTGCTACGCTATATTAGTTACGCAACATCACTTAGTTTCCACTTTCCACTCTGAATCGAAGAAAAATATTGTTCAGCCGTTTATCGAGTCATCACTTGTAAAAGCGGACTAAGCAACTACCCATTGCAATGTCTGTAAAATGTTTATATTGAAAGACAATGCACTTAGCGCTATTGCTATCTTTAAACTTATTGTAATGGTACAATACAACTCTGGACTTCCACTTACCTAAATAGGTATTGAATGGACCTTTGTTTGCTGTTCTGTATCCTTATCTTCTTTAATTAAAATTAATTCAATACATCTTTGTTCTGTTGGACATAACAGATTGTTTATCTATAAAATTAATGTGGCTATATGTCACATGGATTCTTCTATTTATATGGAGGACCGAACTTTTCCAACGGATTTGCTCGCTAACATTGTACCAGCTAGATAAGAAATGTTCTTGAACTTTATCTGTTTCTCTCCAATCTAGATATACCTCTATTCTTACACTTTCACTTTCCTATCACTCCGCAAGTTGCACTACTCGTGTTTAATTAGCGTGGTAAAACGCTTAGAACACTTTTCATTTGATGATGTAAAAGTATTCGTTTGGTAGAATAAACTACTGGTTTGGCCAACGTATTTTTAAATATCAAACGCCCAGTCAGGAAAAATAAAAGCAAAAAAATATAGAATCACGACTTTCCAAAGATACGAATCAATGTATCACTTGTACTAATACTAAGAATCCAGATCGCTTCATAAAATAGAAGAAAGAAATGCATCGTGCATGGATTTTTACTCGTGTCCGGAGATAAAATTTTGCATGGCCTTTATCGAAGCTATCTGTGTAGGTGACATTGGAGTCACATAACTTGTCCATAATGTTGACATTGCGGAGAAAATAAGTTGTATAATATGTGACGTCGAGATTGCGGCTGATATATGGGAAGAAAGAAAGAATAATATTTATTTAGCAATGACATGAAACACGCACGGTACATAGAAATAAAATTAAAAAAAGAAATGTAGGTATGCTAAGAAATTGAGAAATCACTTTGCAAATCCAAATGAACTAGATTGAATCGGCCGGCTGGTAAATTCATCAAAACTAATTTACCATGAAATGTAAGGCGTCAATAGACTTAGTATAACCGCGTTGATTTCTAAGCATCTACGATGACAGTCAACGGCCTCGAGCGTTGCACCCCATCCATAAAGCCGTTCTCTGTCGACTCTGCCATGCCGGTCTAGACGCACCGTCTCACTCCAATTACAATTATGGCCAGGTGCATCGCGAAATTCCATAACACTTTCACCGTTGTAAGTGGCTTTGCTTTCATGTGCCTAATGGCTAGAGAGTATAATCTTGTTTTGATTTATTCAACAAAATGATTAATGGTTGCATCTTTTTTCGCTGATCCATGTTGCTGGGTGTTACGTCTGCCGATGAAATTATCTTCTTTTTTCGTTACCTTTTGCGAGAACTGTTATGAGGTATTGTGTGGTGTGATACTATAATTATTGTGCCGTTACATGCAAAGATTTCTCACGTTTCAATTACATCAATCGTGCTCAAGCGTAATTATATCCGCAGTACCATTTTGGAAGATTCCAAACTCCATTTAAGAGTTTTATTTCAGAATTCATCCAGCTGGTAAAGCTAACTGAATCCTTAAGGCTCAAAAGATCATAATATATTTTTATTTACTGCTTCCCCAAATGCTATTATTGCATCGTTTAAATCGTTAGCGGTTAGTTTGCATCTTCTAACACTAATATATGTTCTATTTTTAACGTTCCCTCTTCCTGTACGGTTGTCACAGATCCAAATCCGTCATTTGTTCTCATACGTCTTCCGCTGTCACAATGTGGTTTTAGAAACACAGCCGAATTTATTCTACGATTGTTTGTTAAACCTTGGAGGGTTAAATTACAAAAGCTATCAATTTAAGTCGTCAATGATTATTTTTGGACACTCTGTGATTGTTCCTCGTCGTTGAATAATTGGATTTGGGATTTATAAATGTTCGCTTTTGTCCGGCTTCCAGTGGATTTAATCGCGTATTGGTACTGACCAGATTAATCCATGCAAATGAGCAAAATGGTAAAACCGTTGTTTAATCATTACTATTTGCAGCTTTGCATTGCAGTGTTTGTTTTTTTGTGACTGGTAGTTTTTAATGCCCGTTATGAACACGTGGCTGTATACCATCTGTTTAAAAATATTCATTTAGGCTCTGCCTAGTTTGGGATCGGATGACCGTGTGTGAGTTGTCCCAAGATATTATATTATATTATTATATTATATTATCATATTATTTGCCAAATTCAGAATCTCCAAAAACGGCAATTCCAGTCTCGCCGCAAACTAACATAACTACTTATTCCAATAAATCTCATTTCATAATGCAATTTATTGCGATAGGTTTCCATAAACGTGAAATTATTCCACCACAAGGTATAATAAAGAGTTGCAAAACTGCAGTTACCGGTAAGTTCCAACTTCCCAACCTATTTGTGGGTAACGACTAGTCCGGGTACATTGTTGTTGCTCAGATTCGGGTTTTGCGGCCACTTTACAGCCTCCTACACGTGCATTCAGAACCCCGTGGACAAATCGTTTGGAACGGTCTTCGCTAATGTTTCACTTACGCAACGCTAGTTCGACGACCCAAACTATTTTTGGTCAACAGTTTGTTTATGGTTTTTGTGTTTGGCTCTCACCTTGAATTTTACGGCTGTCTGCCTTTTTAGTCTAAAAAGTTTATTGGAAAGCAATGGGTTCAATCAATTAATTTGTGTTCCCTCGCCCACTAAACAGATAGTCCGTATTTAGTAAACGCCTTGTTGGCTTTGCGACTTGGCTTGACTCATCCTTCCCTATTTAAGTCGGTGTCATTAGATGTGCTTACAGCTGTTAGATCTGCTACTGCGTTGGAAGCTTTGATCAATGTATACCTAACTTTTTGCTAATCAGGCATTGCGTCTCTAAGTGCTAAGCTGTTTTCTGGGAAAATATTCTTACTGAGAGATTATCGAACATCCTACCACTATTTTCACTTTAACGCGATCATTAAGCTCAAGTTGTTTCTATACTAAAAGTATCACCACTTCTCGTTACTAAGCTAAGCAACTTCCGAAGAAAAACAAAAAGGTTTCCACATCATTTGTCAAGTTAAATTTTGCAATATCATCATTGATTCTCCGAAGGGGCTTGAGACCGCGAAGTAAAGAGCCATCGAAAAACCGTCAAAGCACCGCTCGGGAACTGGGTCGAGGGTGGCTGAAATAACTACCAAGTTCTTAGCTTACACGATGTAACTCTTCACTAGTGAGAATCATGGAGTTTTAAAAGAAGTCTTCCGAAGCCACTTTCAACATTATCTTCCTGCTGTTATCTCTTGTGCATCTTGTGTTTCTTCTTCCATTCTCCCCGCCTTCCAACCACCACGCTATTTACCGAAACAGCTTTTTATATTTATTGAATTAGAATATATCCAAGTTATATTTGCATTTCTTCAATTACAGAATGAATAACATTATCTTATCAAAACATGTCAAGGTTTACTTTTATTTCTTGCGAAACGTTTCATTCATGAATTTGCTAGTTGAAGAAAATTTCCGAATTCGTAAGTGCAATACCTAATATTGTTCTTGCTGGCTCGTTGCCAGGGCTCTGTTTCACTGAGTCGTCGCTTATCTCGGATTGTGCATCATCGACTGCCTGTCGGATCTTGTATCCTCTTATTATGGGTCAAGAAGTGATTTCTGCAACGATACTTAGGATTTATATTTTTGTTGTGTATATTGTTTTGCGGCGGCGAGATGGGCGGACGAAATTGTTGCCATCGCGGGTAGAACCTGGATGAGGCTGGCACAGGAACGTGGGGATTGGCACAGGAGAAGAGAGGTCTATGCTCAGCAGTGGGCGAAGTCGGGCTATGGATAATGATGATGATAATGTTTTCTTCGGTCGTTTTCTTTAACTTTGTGATTGTTGCTCTCGTGTTTTGTCCGTCTCGAATAAATGTTTTCTAATCTGTTCTGCATTACAGTAGCATTGCTTATCCCAAGGTTTCTTAGTTACCGTCGCCAGATGCGCTTCTTTATTGTTATATAAATCAACACAGACAACATATTTGTTTATAAGGTATGCATAATTTGTTTTTAAACTAGTATCCACAGATTACCCATAACATGAAGAGTTCTTCTTTCGCTGTGTTTTTCAAAATCTACAGGTCGTTCTATCCGGATCTCTGAATGCAACCAATTGAGGCCCTAAGGGCAAACAAAACGAACCAAAACTCACTAAAATGAATGATAGCAACAATTAAACCGTGCAAGGTTATCAAATTGCATGCACAATTGATTCTAATTGTGTGTAATATTAGTTTAAACTAGACTGGTACTTATTTTGAAGTAAGAACAGTTAGTGCTTTGAAAAGTAAATAGTCATAGATCGGCAGCGTAGATTAGTACCTAGGTACTTTATTTACCTCAAAATATTTTATGCCAAAGATGCAGTCCTTGAAATATAAAAATTTGACTACTTATTAGATCATTTCTCCATTATGTTGATTCAGTTTATCATAATGAAAGCATACTATAATATTTTCTCGTTTACTTTTCCTTGATGTATATTCTATGTAGCCTTGAATAAGTCCAATATAAACAGATAACGCTATTTCCACAAGACATTTACGACCGGGCTGTACTTCCCAACCCAACTGTGCGCCATTTACGAGTCCAATGTTAACGTGGAATGTTTATACGATGTTCAGTTTCATCCGTTCACCATCACAACAATAGAATGTAGGTAAACAAGCAGATTACGGCGCTCCTAATTAACTTCACCATGACCCAATTAATACGCCACGAGAAATTCTAGTTTTCTTTGTTACTAAATAAAATTTTCATTCACAAGTTTATTTTAAGCGGATGTGTGAAGAACATCGACTCGGATTGTATACTATACAATTATCGTCACAATCTGGCTCAGATCCAAATAAAAGAGCGGTAAAATTACTGACCACTATAATAAAATTTAAAGTTGCGCCTCCCATGAGGGCCCTTCTAAATTCGCCATACAGACATACAGCTGACCTATTTCGCGTTCAATCTGGCACGACACGATCCAGTGCTGGTTTGTTTATTCGAGGGCAACGCTTTTATAATGGGATTTTAGTGTTCGCTACTATGATTTACGTGTACTATATTCTGTGCGAATAGTACACTTACCATTCGGTACATGGTGGTATCCAATACATGGTATTTTCGGCTACCGAAACAACAAACTCTAATTTCAAAATATTTTAGGAGCTTTTAAACATTATGAAATAAACGATAAAACAGAGTGCTATCAAAATGAGTTCGCGGGACTATTACAAGGTGTCTTATATGAGTAAAGGGGCTGAGCGCTCCAGGATATCCATGGACCATGACGTTCTGGACAACGACACGGAGTTCAACGCGAACCAGTTCAAATTGTACGACGACTTCACGACAGACCTTCGTATCGCCTTCAACCCACTCAGGCGCAACTTCCACGACATCACCAGAACAGATATGATGAGGAGGAGGGGAGATCCCAACGATTCTGGTGTTGACATGGAAAATGGAAACCCCCTTGAAGATTTATCAGCTTCTAATGATAGTGACTTGGTAAGTATTCGTAGGAGTCGTCTAGTAGCCATAGTTTTTAGCGAATTCTTTGTGTTTCGTTTTGAAACATCGAAAGTATTATTTACCATATTTATATCGATGAATATAATACCAACTTGTGTATCAATGTATGCAACCACTCCATACGCTTTAAATCATACAGCGTGAAGTTTCTCGTATAACTGGTTACTTTATCTCGCTTGGCTTCAGAAATAAATGGGTGTATAAAATTTTGCAATTGAAACGTTCGAACTGAAATATTTTTTAACAAGATACATTTTAGCTGAGTTTTTATCTCAGCTTTAACTAGTACATATTATTTCAGTATCGCCGAAATTTTACATTAAAAATAAAAATCCTAGAAACTGATATTAAACACGTTATTCCAAATTACATCTGAAGTAACCAAAACATCATATTTATTACGAAAAATAAACGACCAATAAATGAACAGCGAGCCTATAAAATGCAAATCTGTGCCTTCCGTGGCAACGCGCGACGGATCGAATACTACAAAGTACAAATTAGTGATGCCCGGCGCCAGCCATTGTGTGACCGGACGGTAGTGGCTTGTCTAGCCATTGTCCGGCTAGTAGGCTGCGCCAATCGCCAGTGGTAACTTGAGACAATGCTCTATGACACAATCACTTGATTTGGACTCGAGGAAAGGAGCCATGCTTTGTAGGGTCAAGTGATTCAGACAATTGAACTTAAAATTGGTTGAAGCGAAGAATGTTTGTGAATCGTCAAAAAATACGTCGAACAAGTAACCTTTGTTTAAGCTAAGTTTGTTTAGCTTAGCTTGCATAGTTGAGGTTATTGTCTAGACCACAAACTGCAATACTACTCTCAGCCAGGTTCATCTTACCCAAAAACAATTAAAAGTAAACAAATAAGTTTTTCCGCAAACCGTGCGTTATTGGCAGCGGTTTCTTCTAAATCTTAACCAACCGAGTTTACTATAAACTTCCTCCAACCACCTCCAAGGTGACGCCACCCCTTAATTATGAAGTTTAATCAAAGAAACACACTGGCATACCTATTTACGACGATCTCAATTTTGCGTGTTATAAATTTATATGCCACGTCCATACTTGTTATATTCCCATTTAACTGACCTGATTCAATCACACACATCTTACGTTTCATGAAACTAACCATCTAAGGGGAACTCGCTAATAAGACGTTATGACGTCAGCAGTAACACTATATACTCTTACATCGTAGACCGTGACTCATTGTAAATGTTATACGCATTAGCCCCATACGGGTGTTCATACGTGACACACAGACATAATGCTACTCCATATTTGTAGTAATTAAGAATTACCCTCTTATCTGGCATCATCATCCATCCGTCTTCACGATGAACCTTGTTGAATAGACAGACAGACATGCATCTTTTCCCTTGAAATCAGTGAGTCATTTTTTCCGTTAACTGCTCTTTATTGAAGCACATCGCATAACGTATTCAAACTCCGTTATAACTCGCCTTGTTGACTGTTAATGTAGTAACTGTAGCGTTTTGACGAAGGCTTATTTAATAACTTGGCACAATGTCGCCCCTGCCGCTGACCGCCACTCTTGTAATTAAGGATATTGCACGCATGGTCTCCCCTCGCACGCGCGTACTTTTTTCAAGCCGGGCCAACCGGTATTTTAACCCGTCCACAAATAAATACAATCTTAAGTACCTACGCCACTGTTACTGCGGCCGACTGGCCTTGACCACACGTGTAATTTAAGTGTACTGCTCATTTCGGGCAGCATTCGTCTCAAGCTGATTACCTCACCACTTGGAGTCCTTAACCTTGACTTCTTTACCCTTAAAAGGCCTGACATTTAAATTACTATTTTCCAATTTGTTGCAGTTGGAGAACGAAGTGATGGTAGATCCCTGGAGCAGCATGGACTCCTCGAATTCACCGTTAACTGATTCCGGACCCTCGGCAAGTGAAGACTGCACCCCCTCCACCTCGAGCGAACCCCCCCGCGGGCCTCTAGATGCGTCCTCCCCTCTTTCGCCTGACTCGCGCCGCTTACCCGACCCAAAAGACACCAAAACCAAGATCCTCCCCAAACACATTCCCTCAAAGTCATCCGACAAGGCGCGCTCGCGAGACCTCACCCTTGAACTAGAGACCCTAGAGCCCGATCTTCTCTCTCGCCGCCCGCATTTTCTTGACGAAGATTACCAACCACCGTCCAAATCGAACATCGAATGCCGAATCCCCAAGCCGCACTTCCTCGACCACTCGCCTTCGCCGGATGAGTTCGACGAACGCAGTGACATCACAAATCCAAATTTCCTGGACGATGAAGTCGACGGCGATGATAGTCAAGCACAAAAGAAGGCTGGAGCACTTCCAAAGAGGCCACAGAAAAACCAGGCTTCCACTTACTCCAGCTCAGAAGATCGGCCACACAGAACAAGTTACCGAAGCACTCTACATTATGGGTTAGAAAGTGCGGCACGCTCGAGTGAGCGAGACAAACGAGCTTCCCAGCTCTACCGGGGGACCTGGCCAGGAGAACGCGATGTCTGGACAGGTCACGACTCCGCCAGCGTTCGCAGTTTCTCTAGTAATGGTTCCGCAGAGGGAACGAGACCTTCGTCTAACTTGGAAAATAAGATGGAATGCGTTTGTTCCTTAATTTCGCTTTTAAGTTTATCACCAGAAAACAATGCAGACTTGAGCGGCCCTTTATTGGAAATGAGCAGGTCTGTTGAAAGTTGCATCGCCATGCGGCAAGCAGGATGCATTCCGTTACTAGTACAGTTAATACATTCGAAGGTCCCTAGAGAAACTCGAGACCGCGCAGCGAAGGCACTGCGTAACATAATCCACACACAGACTGACGACAAAGCCGGAAGAAGAGAAGCCAGAGTCTGGAGGTTGTTGGAGCAGGTTAGAGAGTATTGTTACGTGTTAGAAGACCTCGTGGAAGTGAGGAAAGAAGGGAAGGAGGTGATAGAAGATGATGCGACTAAGCATCCGAGTCAGAGCGTTGCGGCTCTGATGAAGTTGTCGTTTGATGAGGAGCACCGGCATGTGGTGTGTCAGTTGGGGGGCTTACAGGCGCTGGCGGCACTAGTGAGCGGCGACCAGGCGGCACATGGCAGCAGAACTGATGACAACACGTGCCTCACCATGAGGAAGTACGCTGGGATGACGTTGACCAACCTCACCTTCGGAGATGGCAACAACAAGTCTTTGTTGTGCTCCTTCAAGGACTTCATGCTGGCTCTCGTTGAGCAGCTGGAGTCGCCCAATGATGATATGCGACAGGTATGTAAAACAAAGACTGCATTTCTTTTAAAATTAATAAAATGCTGATGATAAATTATTAATTACTTATTTCTCTGAAATCGCTCACATTTTTTTTAATGTCTTCTTTTCTTCAATGATGATTCGCATAGAACGTAACTCATTACGAATTTATTTATAGGTGACAGCAGCTGTGCTGCGAAACCTATCCTGGAGAGCAGATACCAACAGCAAACAAGTACTTAGAGAAGTTGGAGCCGTCAAAGGTCTAACTAAAGCCGCGATGACTTGTCAAAAGGAGGCCACTCTCAAGTCGGTCCTCTCAGCCCTGTGGAACTTGACAGCTCATTGCTCAATGAACAAAGTAGCCTTGTGTTCCGTTGAAGGAGCCCTGGGCTTCCTTGTTGACATGCTCAGCTACAACTCGCCTACAAAAACACTAGCGATAGTGGAGAACGCGGGTGGCATCATGAGGAATGTGTCGAGTCACATCGCCGTCCGGGAAGATTACAGACAAATTCTCCGGGAGAGAAATTGTTTAAGTGTCTTACTGCAGCACCTGAAGTCTCCGAGTCTCACGGTGGTCAGCAACTCGTGCGGCACGCTCTGGAACCTGTCCGCGAGGTGCCCGCAAGACCAGCAGTTCCTTTGGGACCACGGCGCGGTGCCAATGCTTAGGAGTCTCATCCACTCTAAGCATAAAATGATAGCGATGGGCTCAAGTGCCGCCCTCAAAAATTTGCTCAACTCCAAACCGGGTAAAACACACATAATCTCCTTAGACACGACAGCTAGGAACATGAACCTACCAGCATTACCAACTTTAGGAGCTCGGAAACAAAAGGCTTTGGAGCAGGAATTGGACCAAAACTTGGCCGAAACTTGCGATAATATTGAGCCAGCAACATCACCTACAACAAGTAATAGAGAAGAGAAGAATCTCTTCACGGCCACGGAAAGACAAATCGCAATGAATTTAGAGAGGCATCGAATGACGTCCAGTTCTCCTCTCATGGGGACATTAACATCACAAATATCTTTAAGTCATAGCGCACATTTGGCGAGCTATTTGAGCTGCAGTAACACTTTGCTGAAGGGTGCTTTGGTCACCCGATCGAACACAGGCAGCGCAGGCAACGTGAACAGATCAGAGAGTAAGGATTCGGTCACAAGCACTCATTCAGACTCCGTGTTTGAAAGAGTTACGCGCACCGGCAAGGTACCCGTACCAACGCCCAGGAATAAAGACCTAATGAAGAGTGAAATGTCAGGCGAAGCATTCAAAGCCTCCTCAAAACAACACAAAGAAAATTCCTTCCATAGGTACCCAGCACAACCTCCCATTCCTCCTCCAAGAAGTACTACAGAAATGAGAACAAATTATACAGAATCCGGTTTTGACGTCGACCAGGATTCTTGCGACCAGCCCATAGACTTCAGCAGGAAATACTCGGAGACGAAAACAACCGAGCCTGAGGTTGAAAAGCCAAAGACTGACAACAAGAAGTATTCGAAGAAGGATAGCCCTACCACGTACGGTGACTACCAGGAAACTGATTTGGATCAGCCGACAGACTACTCCTTACGATATGCTGAACATCAATCCGAGACAGGATCCGACCTGTCAGAACCTGCCGGCCCGTCAGTCCACGAAGACACCATCAAACACTTCGCCACAGAAGGCACTCCTTACGAAACACCAGCGATCTTCTCAACAGCCACTTCGATGTCAGACCTTAGGGTCATCGGCAAAGACAATAAGAAAGCAGCGGCGCCCGCCAAACCGAACCCTGAGGCGATGACGCATTCAGACGAAAAGGACACCTGTTCTATTGAGGACCCGCCGAACCATGACAACGACAGGGCAGCTTCCACCCCTCAAGCCTCAGCTCCCGAACCGATTCCCGAAAAACGAGGAGTTTTCGACACCAAGTTCAGCTCAGGCATGATAAGTCCAGAGAAACCGGTGAACTACTGTGATGAAGGAACTCCTGGATACTTCTCTAGGGTCAGCTCTTTGAGCAGTCTTGGGGAGCCGACGGAGGAAGACAGCCTGGCTAAGAGGAATGCTATGGCCACCATTAACGTGGACCCCAGCCCTCCGGAGCAAAGTACCAGCAGTTCGGCTAAGGATAAAGAAGGTAATGGCTTATTTTTCTTCCCAAGTAATAGTGAAAATGATGGTAAAGGAAAAATAAAGACGAACAGAATACTACAGATTAATGCCCTCTGAACTTCTCTTTTCTTGACTTTCTCTAAATCCAATGCTTTATTTTCTTACCCACTTCATCATCATTAAATCTTTAAACTTGAATTCAGAATCTTCGATAACTGCCGAGACCGGACCTACATGCTCAACTTCATACACGACAGATTCAAAGAGTTCAATTGTATTGGGAATTCAGGACATTATTTTAAAACTTTTATAACAAATAGTCCCTCCACGATCAACTTTGTCCATGGCGGCAGCCATTTCGTAGAATTGGCCATTTCATGATGTGATTGAGGCTACATTAACTTAGGTATGAGGTGAATATTTCATAAAGTTGGCCACCCATCCTGTGAAATGGCCGACCACTTCATGATATGTCCAATACATAACGCTGAAGTTGAGAAAGTAAGAATATCAAAGATTCTGAATTCAACTATTACAATGATATCCTACATACTAACACTACAATGTTGCCAGGTTCCAAAGCAGTAACGTTCGCGACGGAGCCGGCGTCCGTGTGCTCGGGCTCGCCGCCGCTGTCGGGTCGGGCTTCGCCCCCGGCGCAGCGCTTCGTGGAGGACACGCCGCTCATGTTCTCGCGCTCCAGCTCGCTGGGCTCGCTACCCGAGTGCTCGCAGCAAGACGACCAGGGATCTGTGCTGTCTGAAGTTAGGTGAGACACGATATTTTTATCACTAGGTATATTTAGCTTGAACTGTCGTACTCTGTGTAAAGGCCTCCCTACATTCCTTCCATTGTTCCCGGTCCTGTGCCACTTTTGAGTTAAGACCGCGCGACTTTTGAAATATGCAACTTGTTCCTTTTGAAATCCCATAACTTTAAGGTTATATTGAAAGAAAAAAGAAAGAAAAAGAGTTTATTTGCGACAAGAATGACGCATACCAAAAAAAAAAAAAAAAAAAAAAA
>NDFZ01004793.1:53326-64742 GCA_002192655.3 Mamestra configurata
CTTTGTCTCTGTCATCTATGACCTAGACTAGAGTCAAGAGCAAACCCATATTAAATAAAAAAAAAAAAAAATAAAAAAAAGTTACGCAAGTTGGGAAAATATGCGTCACATTCGCGCAAAACGGCAATCGCTCAGCATAATGCTGGGACTCGTGGGCGAGACAGGGCCACAGTGCTGGTTTTCAGCGACAACCGGCGTTGACAGAATGACGTCGATCGGGGCAGCGTGAAAAGTAATTAAAACGAAATATATATACAAAAAATAAATATAATATGAGTCAAAATATAATAAATATAACGTCTAGAAAACGGCAACAGATTGTTGTGCAGACAATGGAACGTAGCCGACAAAAAATGTCGCGCACATCACTGAATAAAAAATGTTATGTTAAACCAGCACCATATTCTATATGTAATACAAAAAGTCCTAGAACAAATGTTCCAAAAAAACCTAGTTTCGAAGATAATACTAACACTAGGTTGTCGATGTGTGTATCCAAGTTTCAAAGAAAAGTACTATAAAATCATTTTCATTCAAATCAGTCATTCATATTTAAGCTAAGAAAATGCGACGTTACGTATTTCACGTAAGAGTGTTTTGCATGAATAATCGTGACTTTTTCGAACTATTTTGTTTTTTAGTGGTCATCAGCATGTCATACTAAGATAGGCTATTTTATTGATACATAATACTCAAAACAGGTCTCCACGATCTAGTTCGATCCAGCCCGTCCCTAGCTGTCCTCCCCCCAGCGACGCCTTAAGCCGAGGCTCGTACCCCATAGGGGGTGCCCTTAGCGTGTAGTCGCTTAGTTTGTAAGTTTTAATAAGCCCTGGCCCGAGGCTTTAATATTTATATTAAGGGCGCCACAGGCAAGCCCGGTTAACAGTCGACAACCTCATAGGCTGAACGACGAGACGCCAATCAAAAAAAAAAAAACGTTCGTCTCGGGACGCCCGACAGAAGTGATAACTTAAAAGAATCTAAGTTGAACTATTTAATATGGGAAGCGTCTATCCGAAATACGACTAGCACTGTGGGGCAGAGTGAGAGAGGAAGAGCCTGCTGAGTTAATCCGAACAAACAGACGTGTAACAAAACCCTGGTGTTTTCCCAAACGGTAAGGCAAAACGTATATTTATGCTAACACTAAATAAGGGATAGTAGATTAACAAATATGTCCTCGTAGAGACCAACAAACAACTACGTGTATTGGCCATGCATCAGTATCGATTTTTCCTATAAACTCAAAAATTCAGGAATGATTCAGTCTTTTTGCACGCAAATTGATCATTGTACTGTTTCACACGGAGTTGGTAGCAGTGGTTTCTGTCAAGCGTAGACTTTAAAACGCATACAAATTAAACCTTTTTTTTTATTTAAAAAGTTTATTTTTTTATTGGTGCTTATCTCCTAACTAAGTTACAAGAATTTTAAAACGTACGGTCTACCTACCTCTCTCAAAATAAAATTCAATTCAGAATTTAATTTTAAATATCAAAGTGTTTGTTTACTGCATCCTGTATATGTTACAAGAATAACAAAAAGTACAGTCTATTTGTCCCTGCTGTCCTATCTTACCATTAAAACTCTTCTTGTGTTACTCCAGCCGGCTAACTTCGGGCTGCATATCTCCCAGCGAGATCCCGGACTCTCCCGGCGCCAGCGTGCCGCTGTCCCCGCGCACCCGCGCTGCGCCCGCCACGGAGTTGCTTACTGCGCTGTCGACACCGCCTCAAGGTATACTAGTGTTTATAACTTCGGGCTGCATATCTCCCAGCGAGATCCCGGACTCTCCCGGCGCCAGCGTGCCGCTGTCCCCGCGCACCCGCGCTGCGCCCGCCACGGAGTTGCTTACTGCGCTGTCGACACCGCCTCAAGGTATACTAGTGTTTATAACTTCGGGCTGCATATCTCCCAGCGAGATCCCGGACTCTCCCGGCGCCAGCGTGCCGCTGTCCCCGCGCACCCGCGCTGCGCCCGCCACGGAGTTGCTTACTGCGCTGTCGACACCGCCTCAAGGTATACTAGTGTTTATAACTTCGGGCTGCATATCTCCCAGCGAGATCCCGGACTCTCCCGGCGCCAGCGTGCCGCTGTCCCCGCGCACCCGCGCTGCGCCCGCCACGGAGTTGCTTACTGCGCTGTCGACACCGCCTCAAGGTATACTAGTGTTTATAACTTCGGGCTGCATATCTCCCAGCGAGATCCCGGACTCTCCCGGCGCCAGCGTGCCGCTGTCCCCGCGCACCCGCGCTGCGCCCGCCACGGAGTTGCTTACTGCGCTGTCGACACCGCCTCAAGGTATACTAGTGTTTATAACTTCGGGCTGCATATCTCCCAGCGAGATCCCGGACTCTCCCGGCGCCAGCGTGCCGCTGTCCCCGCGCACCCGCGCTGCGCCCGCCACGGAGTTGCTTACTGCGCTGTCGACACCGCCTCAAGGTATACTAGTGTTTATAACTTCGGGCTGCATATCTCCCAGCGAGATCCCGGACTCTCCCGGCGCCAGCGTGCCGCTGTCCCCGCGCACCCGCGCTGCGCCCGCCACGGAGTTGCTTACTGCGCTGTCGACACCGCCTCAAGGTATACTAGTGTTTATAACTTCGGGCTGCATATCTCCCAGCGAGATCCCGGACTCTCCCGGCGCCAGCGTGCCGCTGTCCCCGCGCACCCGCGCTGCGCCCGCCACGGAGTTGCTTACTGCGCTGTCGACACCGCCTCAAGGTATACTAGTGTTTATAACTTCGGGCTGCATATCTCCCAGCGAGATCCCGGACTCTCCCGGCGCCAGCGTGCCGCTGTCCCCGCGCACCCGCGCTGCGCCCGCCACGGAGTTGCTTACTGCGCTGTCGACACCGCCTCAAGGTATACTAGTGTTTATAACTTCGGGCTGCATATCTCCCAGCGAGATCCCGGACTCTCCCGGCGCCAGCGTGCCGCTGTCCCCGCGCACCCGCGCTGCGCCCGCCACGGAGTTGCTTACTGCGCTGTCGACACCGCCTCAAGGTATACTAGTGTTTATAACTTCGGGCTGCATATCTCCCAGCGAGATCCCGGACTCTCCCGGCGCCAGCGTGCCGCTGTCCCCGCGCACCCGCGCTGCGCCCGCCACGGAGTTGCTTACTGCGCTGTCGACACCGCCTCAAGGTATACTAGTGTTTATAACTTCGGGCTGCATATCTCCCAGCGAGATCCCGGACTCTCCCGGCGCCAGCGTGCCGCTGTCCCCGCGCACCCGCGCTGCGCCCGCCACGGAGTTGCTTACTGCGCTGTCGACACCGCCTCAAGGTATACTAGTGTTTATAACTTCGGGCTGCATATCTCCCAGCGAGATCCCGGACTCTCCCGGCGCCAGCGTGCCGCTGTCCCCGCGCACCCGCGCTGCGCCCGCCACGGAGTTGCTTACTGCGCTGTCGACACCGCCTCAAGGTATACTAGTGTTTATAACTTCGGGCTGCATATCTCCCAGCGAGATCCCGGACTCTCCCGGCGCCAGCGTGCCGCTGTCCCCGCGCACCCGCGCTGCGCCCGCCACGGAGTTGCTTACTGCGCTGTCGACACCGCCTCAAGGTATACTAGTGTTTATAACTTCGGGCTGCATATCTCCCAGCGAGATCCCGGACTCTCCCGGCGCCAGCGTGCCGCTGTCCCCGCGCACCCGCGCTGCGCCCGCCACGGAGTTGCTTACTGCGCTGTCGACACCGCCTCAAGGTATACTAGTGTTTATAACTTCGGGCTGCATATCTCCCAGCGAGATCCCGGACTCTCCCGGCGCCAGCGTGCCGTGTATACAACATCACCTTCCAATCAAAAGCAACTTAATTGAAATTAGTCAATCCGTTTGGGAGCTACGATGCCACAGATTCACACGTTAATATTATACAATCTGTTTTTTATCACCATTCAATATATTTTTCAGGTATTAGGGTATAATCAAAGACGATTTATGCAATACTTAAATATTTTAAAAAACTTTGTTGTTGAATTGAACCAACAAACAGTTAAAATTTCAACTGTCTTGGCTACGATAAGAGGAAGTGGTACTATTTCACCTTGCAAGATCTGACCTAAACCAAAAAACATGCAAATATAGTTTATTACATTTCTGTGGTAGACACCAGATAAATGTGCAATAACGGTCATTGACCCACATACATTTATTGACTTTCTTAATATCAAAAATATAAAATAAAGAAATAAAGTTGTCCTGAATCGACTTCTATCGTGATCTTTTACGTTCTCTAGTAATGAAAAACGATTCATAATGTACCTATTATTCAGGTATCTACGAAGGGATATTAGGGAAAGGTCAATGTACTTTGTTGCAATTTTATCTGGGGCCTACCATATTTGCATAACTGTACAAAATGTTGAGAACAGCTGTTTTTTTTTCTGCATACAATTCAAAGTAGTTGTTTCCACTGCGCCCCAACCTCGGCTATTAAAGACAAGTTAGAATGCCCAAACAAGCCCTTATTGTAAATTGTTATGGTGTACAATAAATAGTGTATCTAAATAATTATCGCATACAACCCTAATCTCTTCAAAATAAGAGTGAACAGGCTTCTTCTGGGTAAGCTCGCTCCATCATCAACTGTCTCTGTCATCTATGACCTAGACTAGAGTCAAGAGCAAACTCATCTCAAATTAAGAAATAGCCTTTCGAACGCCATCGTCACGTATTCATGACAAGCAAGCGCGTGCCAAAACGCGTCATAAATATGTAACAAAAAGTACGGCGAATTTGTGGCTTGGAGTCGGGGGCACGCCGATATGCTATGGCGTTTAAAAGGCTAGACAAAGTAAATACCTATCTAATAATTTTATTCTATTCCCCAGAGTCTGCCTGCGTCGGTTCAGTGTTCGAAGAGCGCGTGTCCCGGTTCTTAGTAGAACATACTCCGGCGCAGTTCTCCGCCGCCACCAGCCTTAGCAGCCTTACCATCGACGATGAGCCTAAGCTGCCCAAGGTAAGATTCTCGAAACGTCAGGTGGTGAACTTTAATCCAAATCCGAATCCTGGGCTAACTCACAGGGTCACTCAGATGGTCGATGAGGCCGAAAAGTTCTAGAATGACGTCAGCGTACCGGTGCGTGCAGCGTTGGCCGCGAGACGCACAGGACCGGTTGTTGTGGCGACACGTAGGGGAGGCCTATGTCCAGCAGTGGACGTCTGCAGGCTGATATGATGATGATGATGAGCTCACAGGGATGAAAATGGATGACTATCGCATCATCATAAAGTTTGGGCTAGTAGTCAAATTATAAAAGAGCCTTCTGTGACTGTTTTTGTTAAAATCCTCGAATTTAAAAATAAATTAGCAGATGCCATATTGTATCCCAATGGCAATATTATTATTCAGTTAGGAAGTGGCCGCTTAGCTCCATAAATCTCAATTTAGTTTCTGAAAAAATAAATTAAAGGTTATGTTTCTTTACAGCAATCCCTAAAACTGTTACCGAGGGTTATTCATCAAGAAGAGATTGACAGCTCATCACCCAGCAATAATCCAGATGACGTCTTACAAGACAATAGAAACAGGTGTGCAATTTTTTACTTGACTTAGAATATTTGAAAGTGATCAAAACCAAGTTTTTGCGCACAATTTGTTGCGAATTTATTTGGGGTGCTCCTGAGGTATGTTAAATCCACCATAGAGACCATACATCTGAGCTTCTATCTCAACAGCTACCTCTTCTAGCCCTATCAACATTCACACAATCCGTCCATAATTTGATAAATCTTCGTCAGAAGAGTCTACACTGCAATTTTTTCTCTCAGGCGTGGTGAAGACAAGTTCCAAGTATAAAAAAATATTTTTTGTTTTCCAGAGACCAATTCCGGACATTGCCATCATCGAACCTCGTCATTAATGAACCTATGAAAGGTAAGGTTTAGAGCTTAATAAAAATATCATAAAGAACATAACAGTAAACGTCAAAGTTTGTGGCAGCTATGAAGTACGCAGCACCCCTCACCCCCTATTTCCGATAAATTTGTAAAATCACAGCAGTAGAGCAAAAGTACACCCACAGAACAACACGAAGGAAACACGAGATAAGTCCTTCGTGTTGTTCTGTGGGTGTACTTTTGTTGCCGCATCTATAATACCACATGAAAACAGCAAAAATAAGTCTTTAATGTCACACAAATCCCATAGCGCGCCTTTAAATTTCTTCACGCGATTTGAATTAATACATACAACACCAGATAACAACCAACGGGCAGTTGCCCACCGGACACGTTTTGGTAGGAGGATCCTCCTTTTTCAATGGACGATACGGAACGCTTCAAACTGGTCCAACTTTTATACTATAATAACGTATAACTCACGTACTTTTAGGAACCCAAACCCCCGGCGAGGTGTGCAAGGTATACTTCACGGAAGACACGCCGGCCATCTTGTCGAAGGCGGGCAGCAACTCCAACCTGTCCGCACTATCCATCGACTCTGCGCCCGCCACGCGCGACCTGGGCGACACGCGCGACCTGAGCCACACGCGCGACCTGAGCCACACGCGCGACCTGAGCCACACGCGCGACCTGAGCCACACGCGCGACCTGAGCCACACGCGCGACCTGAGCCACACGCGCGACCTGAGCCACACGCGCGACCTGAGCCACACGCGCGACCTGAGCCACACGCGCGACCTGAGCCACACGCGCGACCTGAGCCACACGCGCGAGCTGCACGACACGCGCGACCGGCTCAGTGACACGCACGACACGTCCGACAGTTCCAACCTGAGCGACGCGGGGGATCTGCTGGAGGAGTGCATACAGAAGGGCATCGCTAAGGTTTGTAACTTCATCAACATCGTCCTTCATCCTAAATGGTTTAGGGTCGGCACAAAACGACTAACCCAACGGAAGCCTATTACTACGCCTCCGCTGTTTGTCCGTCTGTTCGTCCGTCGGTCCATCTGTCAAAGAGCTTTATCTGAAAGAAGAAGCGTTAAATGTCACAGAACTGACATGCAAACACACTCATGAACCATAATAAGTGCTCAATTGAAATCCACAGAATGTGTATTGTCGCTATAAAAACATGCAAAAAGCGTGATTTTTTTTCAGCGTTTTTTGCATTTTTATTTACGCCCTCTATCTTAAAAAAAACATGATTAAACTTTGTATGCAAATAGTGCTTATTAAAATATAACAAGCAATAAAAACTGTTAGTTTAAGACAAAAACAACAATGGGATGTATTGCTTTCAGGTGGTGAAGAACAAGGGTCCATCGTCTGATGTATCCTCCATTAACCCGTATAGAGATGAAGTTTACGTAAGTGTTTCATGAAATCAACATTTCAATTATATTTAAATTAAATCATAAGAAGATGTATTAAACTTTTAAAAACGTTGTGTTGACAGAGATCACTGCCGCCATACTTGCGTTCGTCCACGGAGACCGTCAGGATGTCGCATGAGTTCGCCAGGAACGTCCGTGATAGGTGAGGAAACTGAGAAGACTATGTTTTGTAACAGATTATGATATAACGGACAGCTCTTCTGTATGGTGTCGGACGTAAAAGAATAGCACCATCCCATCGCTTCCCGTGGGTGTCGTAAGAGGCGACTAAGGGACTCACCAGAAAATGGGCAGCAGCATTCTCTGTGCATTGCAACAGCTACACTGCGATCGCCAACCCGTCTGCCAAGGGTGGCGATTATGGCAAACCCCCTTGGGGAGGCCTATGTCCAGCAGTGGACGTCTTTTGGCTAAAATGATGATGATGGACAGCTAAGGGCCTTAGCAGACATGTCACGCCGCAGATTTAGTGAGGGGCTTCCTGGAAAATGTGTGCCACCAGATGGCGCCACATAGGTGAGAGGTCCTTTTCATTGAAATAGTGACTGGCGTAAACATGACGTTGATGTAAATTTTACATATGTCATAAAACATTAGCATTTTAACAGGTGCCTGTACCTCACGCCTCAATGCTGCCACCTGGTGCTCGTCATTTCAAAAACCCTCATTGTTGATACACTAACAGTTCTAAATCGATTTGTCTATGACACAAAAACACCGCAAACACCGTAAATTTATAACCTCAGGGTCATTGACCTTGAGTTCAAGGTCAAAATTCCGAAACAAGATCTACGATTCTCCTTAGGTCACTGACCTTGACCTCATGGTTATTGACCTAGAGTTCAGGGTCAAAATTCTGAAAGTCAAGATCCGCGAATCTCCTAAGGTCACTGACCTTGACCTCATGGTCATTGACCTTGAGATCAAGATCAAAATTCCGAAAATCAAGTTTCGTGATTCTCAGGAGCAGTACCAGGTAAATATTGATGGTAAGTGATCTTGAGATCAAAGTCTTGTGACCTAAAGGTCAAGGACAAGTGACTTTGAGGTCAAGGTCAAATGATTCCGGAGGTCATATCGACGGAGCCACGAAAAAATAACCACGGAGGGGATGGCGGAGTCTTCCAGATCCGGCCATTCCCTTCTAACCAAACTTGTCCGAGTCGGGGTGCCCCAAGTCCCGAGCTCGCTTCGCTTCGCTCTTGCATCCTAAATTCTCTACAAGAATATTGCATTTTGTACCGATCCTTTCGCTTACGACATCGTTTTTATGACAAACGGTTGGTCGGAGACGAAAATCACCAAGATGTTTTTCTTTAGGTGTTTTAAACGATAGAATCGAGAAAATAATCGATTTGCGAATTATTTCTTTTTGCTAAAAATTTTGAAGTCTTTTTTCCTCAGTGCACCGTTACGTACACTACAACCGATGTTTGCAATAATTCGGTGACACATTATGAGTAAGAATAATCAAAACGCGATTTAGCAATCGTTGATAAGATAGTGTGATTTCGATTTTGCGACTTAAAAACACGATGTGAGTTGTTTACCAGTGGCATATAGTAAAAATTAACCTTTTGAACGCCAGAGCATAAACGCATCGGCGTGCCCCGACGCCAAGCCACAAATTAGCCGCACTTTTGTCACATATTTGTGACGTTTAGCGGACAGGGTATGCGCTTGCTTGTCATGTATACGTGACAATGGTTTCAAAAAGTTAAGCCATAAGTGTTATATCTAAACACCGTTCGACGATCGTGTTTGTTATAGTTGTTCAAATTTATGTATGTCACAGTTAATACAATCGTATTGTGTATTCACTTGTATCCGATTCGTATTCGTGATTTTTTACAAATGAAATTTTAACACTATGGTAGAGAGCAAGAATTATCAAAAGTATTACAAGCCCGGAAGATAGAAATTCTATATATCGTATCTTATCCTTTTAAAACGTGCGATTGAGTGAATAAATGGCGGCTGAAGTTAATAAAGTGAATCTATTTTTGAGTGAACAAAATGATAAGGAAGAACGAGTATATTGATATAGTTGTCGTGCAGGTCGGGCAGGTCGGGCAGGTCGTGCAGGTCGTGCAGCACGTCTCCGCCGCCGCTGCCGCCCAAGCTCAGCCACGAGCCCGCGCCGCCGCCCCGCCCGCCCGCACCCTCCGCGCCCTCCGCCCTGCCTCACGGTATGTAACACGGACATTTTAATATACATTATTAGCAACCCTGCTGCCTGGCTTCACACGAGTAGCAGAGCTTAAATAAGCTCTCAGTCGACAGGATTGTTTGCGACGTCTTCAACAATAATCTTCATATTTCCGCCAACACGAACTCTTTATAAACAACTAAACCTTTCTAAAGAATCACTCTACCCATTGGTGAGAATGCCCAGCGGAAGATTTTATAATATGGACTGATTTCAACCTTTTGAACGACATTGTCGCATATATGTGACAAACGAAAGATTACCAAGTACGCCGGCTGAGACGTCAGCTGGTGTAGGCCCAACGGAGTGTAGCTACGAGAAACTGTGGCCAAAACAACGCGAATATGCAACGGATGTGGAATTTGTGACTTCAACAAAAATGACTCTTTAAAAATCTGAACTTTAATCAATATATTTAATGATTGGGATCTTGGCACGTAAAGTAGAGCGCAGAATGAAATAATAAACTCATTTTATTTCAGACATTGTCTATACACTATATAAAAATTAAGTTCAGATTTTTAAAGATCAGCCCAATGTTCATACATTCATTATCTTGAGATCCAAACATTTTACAATTCAATAGCAACATCGTCTGGAACATCAACTGACAGAACGTCTATGTCTTTATTACTTCCTAGCTTTGTCCCACCGCTTCACCCCTGAAGCCTAAATCCCACAGAGACCTTCCGAGATAGTGTAGCTTTCTATAAGTGAGAATTTTTGCATTAAGTCAGTACTTTCAGAGACTAGCTGTTGGAAACATACCAACAAACAATGCTACTTCGTTATATTAGTATATAGTCCTCCTGACCCATTTCGGCCATGGCGGCCAATCCCAACCGAGACTAGCCATTGGCGCGGGACATATTAGAGGGCAAAGTGCGCAAACACAGGTGCACTCCCTCTTCCATCACTCTCACATTCTTCAGGGACGACAACCCGACATGACTGCAGAGAGATCTGGCCAAGTCGGGCAAAAAGTGTTATTGGGTTTTTCCAATAGGAATTTCTCAGTAACAGCCCGGAGTTTGGAAGTTGGTGGTGTGACAACCGCGTGCCTCGAAAAGCATGTTATATTAGTATAGACGTCTTAGACGCGACATTTGTATATCGCAATTTTATTCGTAAAACACTTCAAGGTCCCTGGTCAAGGTTATCATGGGTAGACGGAATTATGAATATAAAAATATTATTGAAACGCAAGGTGCCAGGCCGCGATGTCGCGGGGGTAGCTCTTTGTAGTGACGAAGCCAATACGCTAGCAAAAGAAGCACTTTATAGCTATGCACGACAAGAACACTGCAAGAACGAACGTGTCGCATGCAATCTTTTAACGTCGCAATTTTTAGTTCTGAAGGAACTATTTGTACTAGTAGTCGCTTAGCGATCGTAATTCGACCAAAAAAATATTCTCGCAGTCCTCCATGTAAACTTAAACTATGCCAAATATGGCATGCGACCGTGCGCGCATATTGCCTAAAAACGTGTACAACATTTTGGCTTCACCACTTAATATCTAGGTTTAATTAAATTTTTAATATATTTTTTTCTTTGTTTCAGGTCGAAGATACGAAAGCCGTCTTCCAGTAAAGGCTGAAAAACGAGACAAACCGCGTCCTTCAGCCACGACTAACCTCGCTCGTAACGACTCCCTTTCATCACTCAGCCTCGACTCATTCGGCTCCACGGACCGTGAGATCTTCGAGGAAACCGTTAAAGCTGGACTGTCAAGCGTCAACCCAAGAGCTAAGTATGCTCTAGATGACAGAACCAGAGCTCATTCCGCTGAAGGAGTCACCGAGATCAGACGAGACCGAGTGCCGAGGTCGCTGGACCGAGCGATACGGTCCCGGGACATCGAGCCGGAGCTGGCGGCAGTCGCCCGCAGCA
>NDFZ01004793.1:65672-79245 GCA_002192655.3 Mamestra configurata
CGGGCCGGCCACACTGCACCGCTCGAACGAGTGCCTGGCGCCGCAGTCCGCCAACACCACGCTGGAGTCGGAGCCGCCCGACGAACTCAACCGCTCGAACGAATCGTACGCCGACGTGCTGGACGGAGAGTGGAGCGACGGCGAGCACCAACGCGACACGTGCGACGGAGGCACTCTCACCAGACATAGCAAGAAGAACAAACTAGAGTGGACAGACATCAAGTGCACAGACATCAAACCGTTAGAAGAGCTCCCTCTACACATCGATGACGTGTCCAGACGCAGCACAGACACGTGGAACGACAACACATGTCCTGATGACGTAACCTTCCCCACTATCAGCGGTTCAGTTCACATGGTCTCCTCAATCCGTAGCGAGATCGCTGACCATGCTATGACTCTGCCCGATCTACTTGAAAAAAGTGAAGCACCAACCATGTCGTTCTCACGTCCGGACTTAACAAACAGGTTGGAATTGGACAGAGATATTCCTCAGTCTCCACTGGTTATGATGATGGATAGCAGATTGGAAGCTGAACGGTTGATGCTAGACAGTGTGCCTGAACCCAGCTTCACATCCTTGGTGGACGATGGTGAACAGAAATTCGACTCGATCATTTCAGCTGCTATTGAGAAAGAAGCGGCTCGACTGGCTGCGCAGCTAAAGAGTTCACACTATGCCATGGAAGCTAGCGTGACGTCACTCACATCTCTCGACCTTGACAATGTCAAGCCGCCGTCGAACCTCGGCAGTTTACTATCGCTCAGTGCGTCAGGACACTGGGATGAAACCTCCCAAGTATCCAAGAAATCACAAAAGAGTCGGAAGAAATCGCTTCCTGTAGCGTTGATGGTCAAACGAGCTCTCAGTAACTCTATGCACCAGGGCAGCTCTGAACACCTGGACTCCAATCCGGTCAGTTTCCTTGATAACGTGAAGCCTCCGTCAGAAATGGAGAACATTGACATGGAGAGCAGCATGATATCCGTGTCCAGTATAGTGTCGGAAGTCGCAGAGGTCAGGGACCGCATCCCCGTCGTGTTCGACTTCAAGCAGCCCGTACAAGACTTCCCTCTCTGCAGCACCTTTACAAACGTCTTCCATGACCTCGACAAGGTCAATCCGCCATCCTTATTCGATGAAATCGCAGAATCAACGATGGAAGTTGAACCAACGACTGCACAGCAAATGTATGATGACTGCGTGTCTAATACTTTGAATGTAGTCACCGATATTCCGTCTGGTTCAGAGAACTGCACGCCCATACCCTCTGATATCAGCAGCGTGGAATCTACGCCAAAGAGACAGAGGGATTCGAAATACTTGACTCCCAAAGAAAAGAGACATGTTTCTAAAGACAGATATCAAACATACACGATCACCGATACAGTAGCTGAGAGTGACGTAGTGCTTGAAGTTGAAGAAGAATTCGCGACGTGGACCAAGTCGGAGAGCGACCGATCAGTCGAGTACGTCACGGCAGCCTCGGAGATCAAGTCTCGAAGGAAACTCAGCGCCAAACAGAGGAGGTTGGAAGACAGAGCTAGGTACCAAACTCAAACTGTTGACATACACACCATCTTGCCGCAAGAACCGCAGAAAGACATCGATCCGCAGTTGGCGAGCCTGAAACAACGACTGAAAAAGACAATGAAACAGAAGCGGATGGAAGACGCCGAACGGTTCAGAACTCGGACGCTAAGCGAAGACATTCCTCCTTCACCAACCTTTGTTACGAAAGACGCCAACTTCGAAAACGTGGAGACTACGACGGGCTACGACAGCCTGTCGTCTAACGAGCTGAACCACCAACAGATCTCAGACGAGCGACAGGATGACGACGTGTTTTCGCGAGAGACTGACAGCGGACACAACGAAGATGACTTCGAACTGAACTCCACTCAGATGCAAACGTACACAAAGAGCTTCAGGAACTACTTGCCTGTCATCGAAAGTCCTGCCGCGGTCGACATGTGCGTCGTATACAATCTTAAGAACATAGAGATGACGGCCTCATACAAACGCACGATGCAGATGCAGTGCGATAAGAATCAGAACCCAAGCAGCAGTGACTTTGCGAGCTACGAGGGAGACAGTAACTCCGAAGATAAGGCTCATTCAGAATCGGACCCGGAGACTCCTCGGCCGAAGCCCAAGATAATAAAGCCAGCTCGGCGAGAGGAAAGTCTTGATTCCAATGAATCTTTCGATAAGGAAAATGATACGCCCAAAGCTATAAGAGGAAGGAAGAAGGCTATGTATGTGTCGCCGTACAGGAGAAACACTCCCGCCGCTACTAAAAAGCCCGCGGCCCCACAGACTAAAGTAGCACCTAAGAGTGCTCCTCCCAAACTCACGAACCCCGTCAAAGCCCACACAAGTGCCAAAATGCCAAAACCTTCAGTGTCTAAGGCTTCAAGCGCAAACACTTCCCCAAAAAAATCTATTCCAAAGTCTCCAACGAAGTTGCAACAGAAACCGATATGTATTCCTCCTGTTGCCACCAAACCTTTACCTCTAGAACGACAAGGAACGTTCACGAAGGAAGAGAGTTCTGTGCCGGCTAAGGACTTACCAGTCTCCGTCCCTGACAAAAAGACTACTGCCCCTCGGCCAGCTAAAACTCCTGCACCGAGCAAAAAAAATACATCTCCTTCAAGACTTCCGCAGTTTAATCGTACCCGGCCACCTCCGTCTAAACAAAGCCAACCCAAGCCTTCCACATCAAGGGTCACGAAACGATCCGAGCCGGCCATGAAGAACTCGCCGTCAAACCACAGCTTGCAGAGCAATGAGAGTGGAAAGACGGTCACAATAGCGTCAAGAAGTTCTCGGCAAGGCAGCACCTCCAGTGTCAACTCCATACAATCCTCGAAAACAAACTCCAAAGACATCGAGAGCAAGATCGCGAGTCTGTGGAAGAAAGTAGAACAAGCGAAGAAGTTGCCAGCGAAAGCTGAAAAAAAGGTTTGGATAGAACCAGAGAAAACGGAAACTCCCAAACTTATTAGAAGTTCTACGTTCGAAGGGCAACCGAAGGCCCAAGTGTCTTCAGCCCCTAAGCAGAAAACTGCTATAGGTATTAGAGTGTCACAAATACCCAGTTTGAGGCCAAAAAGTGTGCCGAGTAAGGCCGCAGGACCAGTGAATAGTGCTAAAAAGACTAACACAAGAATTTTCACTAGGAAACCAGTCAATGGACAGATTACATCGTAAATAATGAAGAAAAATTTTATGAGATTTTAATGTTCTTATGGTGTTATGAGGTCTATCAAGATCATGATTTACGCATGAAATGTAATCGAGTATTTGGGGCGGAAACTATGTCCCTGATTCAGTGACTCAATATACAACTAAAATAACTTTGACCTCTGACTCAAAATCAGTGACGAATTATGAAAACGTATATATTACAATTTTCGATAAATTATTGTAAGGCTTAGTACACAGTGTCGTGTAAAGCCGGTCAATTACGAAGTACATGCTGTTGTAATATGTATTGAAAACTACTGCAGTTTTGTGAACGAAATAGGAGCTTTGTAAATATGTGACTAGAAAAAGAAATGCACCAGGTTTCTGAAAAGCTAATCAACACAAAAATTTGCTAACAAGCTGTCAAACTCAATGTGGTTTGATTGGCTATTGTTATTTTAGTCAGCCAATCAGCAGTTAACAAGAGTTTAACAATTTGCCATCTACTTTTGTCGTAGATTATGCTTTTCAAATGCTAAAAGATAAACTCGCGTGTAAACAAAGTTCATGTTTCGTCATATGCAGTTATATGCAATATTTCTTGATTATCTTTGAATCGTGCCGCTAAACTTAGCTGCCTAAATTTACAATGAAGATTTCTACTGATTAAGATATGAATTATTAAAGTTAAATAGGCGAACAGTTACAGTCCTCGTCGAAAACCCACGTCTTACAATACTTCTTACTATATAGATGATTATTCATTGCTACAAACTTTTGACAAATAATATTCTTATACAAGCTTTCTTATAAACCTTGTCAAAAGTTTGGGCTTTATCCAGTGGTACTCTCTAGTTAGAACCTACAATAGTACTAACTTCTAACAGTAGGGAGGTATGATTTCAACGAAATTTAAGTGCAATATTGATTAAGAGCTAAATATTATTAACCAAACTTTGGGTTACATCACAAGTTCGACGGAATGTGCACTTTGAATGACAATTGGAGTACCACTGATTAAATAAATATTAGAATTAAATATCATCTTCATTGTGAACTTGTTCTTGAGTGAAAAACAAGTTAGTGACCTGTTTTCATTTATTTCTTTTGTATATTTGTTGCATTTATTCATATTTTAGAGATTATATGTTTGGGTAACCCTATTTCGACTGCAATTTTAGTTTTTTAAGGAGATATATTGAAAGACATAGTCACAATCCTTTTTCTACTGGCATAACTCTAAATTTTCGAGATCGATAAATAAACTATGAAAATATATTTTAAAGTAACTAAGGGGTGACTGTAGTTTGTGTCAGTTTAATTAAAATCTATTGTAGTTTATTGATATATCTCGAAATCTATAATCATAAGTCGCGTTTTAACTGCCCGAAAGCAATTTCTTTCAATCAATGTATTCTGTTTAGTAAACCCGTTCCTTCAAATTCTTGTTACCATTCATAACACTGGAATTTGTAGTAAAAACATGAAGTTTTCTCACTATAAATACTAACGTGTATGACAATGAATTATTGTAAATATATCCCCGCTAAATTATAGTTAAGGTTACCGTTATGCAATTTGTATATTTTTTCATAAAATTTACAACGGAAATGTCATGTTCGCTTCGGAGTAAATATTGAGACAAGAAGGCGCAGTTTGTCCTCGCGGGCTCAGCACTCGGGTGGGCTGCCCTGTGGTGGACACAATTCGTCTCAATTTTACGTCTAGTCAGTTTAATGTTAGATAAGCGGGATTAGTAAATTTGGCATAAGGAACGTATTTTTTACACATGAAAGTGGATCGCATCGATTTTAACAGTTAACTATAGGTTATTATTTTACTGGCTTCCTGTAGTGAGATCGCATTTGCGGTTTTTACTTATGAAATATACATCATTTCAGCAGGAAAATCGTAACATACCTCAAATTTGCGGATCTCTATTTATATATGAGCCTAATTTCTTGTAATTAAAGTTAATAATCGCCAACTGTTGCTTCTCTTCCATTCAGAATACTTTTTATCAATGAAGTTTGTACAAGTTAACATATTTAAGGCATCTAAGGGCCCGTTTCCATGACCGCGGTTACTGAAGAGTTATTCCATTATATCGGGCACGGTGGAAACGCGACCTGAGTTATATACCTACCAATAAATATAGTAATACATTATTACCTAAATAATCATGTTTAAATGTCATGATTAGTACTGATTCCTTTATTATGTAGATTTAGTAGTCGCATAGATAATTTTCTTTATACTATCACACGATGTAGCGAACGCCATCAATTTCATGTAATAAGCCAGTTTTATATAGTTAAATAAAATAGATTTAAGGTGCGTAATTTGATGGTAAATAAAGGATACTTACCGCATTTATTTGTATTATTTTGAAACCAGTCTCCCTTTTCTTCTATGGCAACTCATAATAATATCCTCTCTAGACTCTCATTGACCTCCAGGGGCTTCGATGTTCCCCGTGCTACTTGTAGCACTAATAAACTTGCGATATTATGTATATATTTAAATTTTAGCAAAGTCCGTAAATTGTTTGGCAAACAATGCTCTGCTGCACCTCACCAGATATTAAGCCGGCGGTTTGAAAAGATTTCAAGATGCAATAATCAATGGTGAATCAGGGTGAAACAAACATAAAATAAATAAAACATCATTTGAACTAGTCAGATTGTATTATGTAATGTATAAGGATCAATAATTCCATTCAGATTTCGAGTAGCGTCCTACATAAAACGGAAAATTATCTCGCACACATCAAATCGTACATCTTGATTATTATAGCAACTTTATAACTGTAAAACCTATGTCCCTTATAATTATCTGTTTAATATAACGTACAAAATATATCAATGTGTAAATGTAAAGTTACTTCGCAATAATAACAAAAAAGAAATCTATAATTACTGTTATCCATGGAGGCATGCAGAGGTAGTTCGGTACATTACTTATTAACTGAGCCTGGACAGAGAAGTGTAGCAGTTCTGGCGGCCGCCGTCCGCTCTTGTAGTTCATTCCAACTGCTACATCTTTCTGCTTAGGTTTTTACTGCTAAATATATGAGCCTACGTCTTAAAACAAATCCCGTACAGTTATCGAATAGTAGAAAAAAATGTAAGAGCGTTTTTATTTACAATTGGAAGCTTGACGCACAAAAAATACAGTTTCTTAAAAGTATACATATCATGTCAAAAGTTTAAAAACATCAAAGCGAAAAAGCTGATTAAAATTATCCTTTCCACCTAAAAACGCGTAGTAGGCCATGATTTGGCTAGAAATCACTAATTTCGGCATCGTAAGCTCGATGAAATCATGGCCGACTAGTTCGAAGCCTGACATCCACATGGGATTTAGGCCGATTACATATTTAGACGACAAGACTTAGCTCCGAATCTAATATTTCATCACTTTTGGATCCCTAAAAGATAAAAAGCTTTAAAGTGCCAAACCACTTTTTTAAAACCACGTCTGGCATAAATAGGATTCGATACAAAATTGATCAAATAGATAAAACAAATACATAATTTAACCTTACAGTCCATTGATCTAATATAAAATAAAATAGTCTTGCCGGCAAAATAAGTTCAAAATTGAATACATTTAAGATGATATAGGTGTCAAGGATAAAATTGATTACAGAATTATGTACAAAATATTTTCACAATACCAAAATGCGACGCCAAATAACCCAGTAGGTTCGTAACACTATGTATACTTATTATGCATTTTTACTTCTTTTAAATCTCTAAAATGAAGAATTTTGAATGAAAACGTAATTTATTTAGCTTACTACATGAAATATCGACCGGGTTTTGATACACTTCACAACTGTGCCTTACTTTACAATTTTTTCCAAACGTCTACTTACATAATATTTTCATCAATAAAATATGTATTTATTTGAAAAATATCATCTATTTAACTTGACTATCGGTGAATACGTTCATATCAAAACTGGCCAATCTTTGACACCTTCTGTAGACAGACACATCGTAGATGTCGTCTACTCACAACTCTTATCAATACGATTCGTCACATTTTCTCCCACGATTGAAATGAACATAGTCTGCAAAATCTGTTACCATTTTATTACAAAACGAAGTTTAAGGAATTCGTTTTACTTTATCGCAATACGTTTAGTATTACATTTTACACACACATTTATATTAATTTTATACGTATTTCTCAAAATTCGTTTTAGATAAATCCCTGTAAGTAAAATCGTAACCCGGCCTGAAAACCTTACACTTTAAGACAGATTTAGAACGGTACCTATTTTGTACACATGTCGGGTATTGGGGTAGTATTATGTAGCCATCATGTTTCGGGTGCGATGTGTCGCTTACTAATCGTTTTTTTAACACTTCCGTTAAAATAGAACCACAATACCCTGTGTTCGACTATAACCTAACACCTAAAAGCTAGGGACAAATACGGTCGCAAAGGGTACAATGAGACAATTTCGGGCTAGTATGTGAACCACTGGGCTCGCCCCGACGATCGGACGCGTTGGGAGGCTTACTCTCGCTGAACCAGCGCTTTGTTTCGAGCCCGATTTTTTACCTTTTACTCACTGGTTGGACTAAGTGTCTCTTGCAAGTGAATGAAAACAACTTCGATAACGAAGCTTTGAGTTCCGTTCGGGTCACAGAGCAAGAATAAGCCTAGGCGTGTTCTGCCAATGGCAGAGAAGTATTGGAGCCAATACATTTTTAGCCATCGACCGAAGTTCATTGAACGTAAGTTCAAAAATTAAAATGGATCGTGGGATTGAGCCCTTGAGATTTCCTGCTTATTCTATTAATAACATGCGACATATTAGGATCTAAAAACGTTTAACAGTAACAAGCCTCATCAATACTTGCAGACAATACCACGAAAGTGCAAAACAGGCACTACGCCATGCGTCTTATGAAGGAACTCATCTTATTCATGTAAGTAACTTTCTAGTGTTAATAGACCCTAATATTAGTAATGTGTACTTGACCGTCTCATTATGTTACCCAGCCTTTTATTGTTTATCTATAATACAGTAAAGTGCGTGTTTTCCACGAAAATATACAATTGTCCCCTTTGCAACAAATTTTAACATCAAAATGGTATTTCATGATTACAGAAGTTCGAAATAAGTACTATTTATATTGAAATAATGAAAGCCTCAGGTGAGGTTTAAGACATCCTTATATTGTATGTGAGTTAATGCTATGTATATTATATCTGTCTCAAGCTCGCATTGAACTGACAGCGTTGAACGAACCGCGCGGCGGACACATTTTTTATATTTTTTTTTATTTATAATTTAGACATACAGATTTACAAACACCGACCACGACAAAAAGACATAGAATACTGCTATCATCGACTTGGCAAAACTTGTACAATTTATCGCCACATGAAGATTATTTATACTATGTTTTTTTTTTGTTTCGTCCACCGCGCAGTCGCCAATTGAGGAACCAATCTAGCGTGGTTACTGCTCGCGCCACCACTCGCCGAACAATTCCACTACGAGTGAAAATGCAGACAAAAATAATTCCCGATCCTTGTCCGGCCAGCGTGCGCGCGTTTAATTTTCATTTTTGTAATTTTCCGAAGCATGGGACCGTGGGGCCCTCTCATGCCGACCCCGGGCTCCGGGCTCCGGGCCCGGGGCTCCAGCTCGTGTGTGATCAATGCAACCCTGCCCTGTACCTTCGCAGGTGATTCGAGGCGCCAAATACTTGATTCATTGTTAATTTTGTCGTTTCTTGTCAAAGCTTATTTTCCGATAGCTACGCCGTTGTCTATTACATATTTTGCTTTCGTTACGTCTGACTTTATTCCGCATAAATCCCTGACTTATAAGTCGAATTTCAAGTTCAAAGAACTCATAATACCTAGCAGTCTTTGGATATCTTTATCACTAAGACCCCTCTCCTTCCCACTTGTAAATAATTCTCTCCAAAATATATTTCGGAGTTAAATATTTTTTCTCTTTTTTAACATTTACATCAACATTTTAAGTTTGCAGCTTGAGTCTGCTTAAGTAAACATTGTCAAGTTATTTTTTTAATTTTGTTTTTGGTGTGAAAACACCTGTATCCCTCAATTTGTTTAGAATGCTTGCGCATCTATATTTGTACCAACATCGCTTCTCTATTTCCGAATGTAGTGCGAGCGGCCCGCCCCCGAGAGCTTCAGCGCGGCGGTGTTAGAGAACGATCCTGCGGCGGGCCGCTTGTATCTCCTATCGCCGATAACTCGCGATGAATAACATTGTTTGTACTCACTCGTTACATTACACTCTCTAATCTTAACACTAAATATACATAAAAAATATCACAGCACTATCGATTCACTTACACTAAAATCACGACGCTTGGCGTCGCGACTTCCGAATAAAAAAATAACAATAATAATAAAGGAATCGAAATTCAAATGCATGAGCACACCGCCGTTGGTCTGACGCGATACTTCCGACGATAACGTTACTCAAGTTAATGCCTGATAGGTACTAACATACCTTAGGTGTTACACAAATCAGTCGAAGGATCTCTCAGTAGAACGTGAGGCAACACACTGATGACTACTCACTCATCTGGACTAGAAGCGACTTCAAACGTTTGCAGTGAAGTCACACGATACATACTCGAGCTCGTTCAGCTGGCACCCCCCAGCAGTCGAGCTACATTACATGCCTTATATTCTACCACCCTCATCCCCTAGACCCGACCAACGGCGGCCTCAAAAAGCGTCGAAAATGCAAGTGCCGCAAGTACCAAAATATTTACAAATGCAAATAATTTGTTCACCAAATCATCTTACCCTAACTTTGGATCATAATCATTGAATATAATACAATATTGGAACCGAATAGTTTAAACAGCAATTTAAAGATTTTACTGGCGTCTGTCGAGCCGAGGCGGCGACACTGGGACACATCGCACGAGACGAGCAGCCGCGTGACAACTTCAACGGAAATATTACTTGATATTCGAGATGGAGGCTTTTAGCCAGATCAACGTCAATTTAAACAAACCCTTTGTGGCTGCAACCTAGGTGTAACAAGGAAATAATATTTAAGCCATCAAAATGTCTGTAGCTGCATCCCAGTCCGCCGGCTCTTCATAAAATGGCACATATAACATTCTGTTCTACATCTGAACGACGAGGCATACGTTTAAGCAACAATCTAAAGCGATAAACTTAAACAACTAAATGAGGTAGCATTATTATGAATATGATTAAAGAACATTAACCAAGTAATGTTTGGTGGGATCTATGTTATATAAATGTATATATCAACAGTTACATTAAAATATTTCCTATGGATACTGAGGTATATAGTCGTTTGCCTGAGGTAGCTGTGTGGTGACCGAGCGGACCTGATCGTACACTGGTGCAACATAACGAACAGAGCAGTGTTTATTTTTAAAGGAAAACTATCTATCCAACGCGATCAGGCACGTTCGGCCGGAACAAAATACTATTAAACTATTAACATCTAGTATTAATATGGTACCGCACGATACAAGAGTGCGGAGGAGTGTATAGTGTATATATATATGTTTAGTATATGTCGGTGTTGAGGATGGCGAGTCTGTTGAGGTCGGGGTCGTCGTAGACGCTGTACACCTTGGTGATGAGCGGCTCCCAGGGCTCCCCGGGCGGGCCGGGCGCTCCGGGCGGCTTGATGGTGAGGCGCGGGTCGATGTGCGGCAGGTAGTGCTCGTCCAGGTCGATGACGGGCCCCGGCGCGTCCGCCAGCAGCACGTTGAACTCGGGCCCGTACTCGCGCAGCACCAGGCCGCCGCCCAGCGCGCCGCCCGCGGGGCCTACCGCGCTCTCTTGCTGAGGTACTTCTGCCAAATTTACATGATCATTACTCGAAAGCAGTCATGGAAAGATCGTATACATTTGCTTTTCGTGTTTGGATTCAAGTACAGCACCGCACCAACATTCAGTCGTGAAACGAACACTTTGCTACTACTCGTATCACGAATGTATATTCGTCGCGATCGCGAACAATAGCGCATGCAACGAATATTTGCTAAACAAATTCGTGAAGCGGATACTCGCGGTGAGTACCATCCATTACAATCAATACTTGGGAGACTTTGAAAGGAAAGATGATAAGCTGGTTTTACATTATTCACATGCATGAATACTAAAAGATAAACAGAGTATATCAACAGTAATAGTGAAGTGCAAAAGACAATAATAAATTAAAAAAAAAAACTTACCAAAATCAAATGTAGTATTATTAACTGGCAGCATGTCTGTATACTGCAGACTATCATCTAAATAAGAGCTTTCATTCGAGATGCACCAGTCCGTCTCTATGACCGTCGGATCCAGACTATCCATCGTGCTGTCATCCGACTCAGTAAAAGTGTATGCCTCTAGTGACATTTCCGAACTCGTAGAATCGATTCCCGATTCGATTTTCATTTTGGCGTCGTGGTTATCGATTGTAGTTGCAGGGGGTGGCGATGGTAGTTCCGGAGTGGTGATAAGTTTATTTTTCTTTTCCTTTCTGTTGTCTTGTTTCTCGAGGTTGTGCATGCGTCGCATGTGTTTGTGCCAGTTGGGTTGGCTGGCGAATGTTTTGGAGCACTCGGTGCACTTGTAGGGCCGGAAGCCGGTGTGGATGTTGAGGTGCTGCTGCAGCATGGAGGCCTTCATGAAGCCCTTGTTGCACACGTTGCACTTGTGTGCGCGGAGGTCGGAGTGGGTCTTTGAGTGCTGCACCAGACGACTGCGTAGGTTGAATACCTGGTAGATAGATAGAATACTTTTTATTTACCATAGCTGTTGCCCGCGACTTCGTACGCTCATATCCCGTATAGCCTATAGCATTCCTCATGAATTGGCTATCATATACAAAAAGAATTTTCAAAATCGGTTCAGTAGTTCCAGAGATTACCCCCAACATAACTGTACCTCTTCATAATATTAGTATAGATTTCAGTTCCAAATTTTACGTTTTCGAAAAGTTGTCGCGATACTAACTTAACTGTTTAAGTTAGTATTTAGACCGCTCATTTGTATCTTAAGTCTTCCAATGACCTCCAGTATTTAGTAGTGTGTCGAGAAGGAAATTGAAAAGTTCTTCAAGGGTGAGATTTTATAGAGGCACTTCTAGGCGTGTATTGTAAGCGAAGCCCAAAATTTTTACAGCGCGTGTCAGACGCGATGCAATAAAATAAGTGCAGTCAACACTTGCACCATAACTGAAGTGCTATAAGTAGATATGACTACAAAATCAGCATCAAATTAGACAATTTTCCAGCAGTGGACTGTATAGGCTGTGGCTGTGTATCAAGAGTCAAGTGCGAGTTCTTACCTTGCCACAAACTTTGCAGACATGCAAAACACACTCAAAATGAGTCGGTATGTGCTTGAGTATGAGGTACTTCTCGCGGTAGGAGCGGCGGCACACGGGGCACGCGTAGTGCTTCTTGCGGTGCACGTCCAGGTGCCGCTCGCACGACGCCAGCGACACGAACTGCAGCCCGCACTGCCGGCACCAGTTGTCGCGCTGCGAGCGGTGCGAGCGCTGGTGCAGCAGGAGCTCTTTGAGCGACGAGAATCTACAGGGAAGAAGGTCAGCAGTGAGCTACAGTTACATACTAACTGTTGAAGATGGGCTCCACACAGACAGAACGAATACAGAGCTTCGGAAAGCACGTTACGATTTTGGCCCCTGCTTGACAGCAGGGGCCAAAATCTGTAATCTGTATTTGTAGATCTTTGGTAGTTGTTACGAGTTGCCAGTACCGTGTTACCCAGTTAATGGGTCTGTCAGATTCGTACTGACTAAAACCACTCCGGTGTTCCCTCGTAAACTTGTCCGACTGCGGGTGCGTGACTTCCGATGACCCGAACTAGAGGCGGCCCGCCGTCTGCAGGCCTCGCCCCGTAACTTCCTTTACGTCTTAGAGGCGCGCGTAGTACACTACGCGCTGCCATCTCGGGTCCTGATTGATGGGGGGCGACGGACATCGCGAATCCGTCGTCTCTGGACCTTTTTAAAGGGGCTTCAAAATGGGTTTTCAGCCCTCCGCCGACGCCCTGTGCGCTTGTGCAGGACGTGAGAGCACTGGTGTTCTCCCTGTCCCTTTCAGCAACCTCCTTCTGTGAGATGACATTATCACAGGATCACCGCATCGCAGGACTCTGCACTCCCGACCATCGGCATCGACTGGTCATTTCCCACTTCCGAAACGAGGGCACGGTGCGGCTGCTCCCATGCGAAGACTGGACGCCTACCCCAACATAGTCGGGAAGTGGCTCAGATTGATTCATAGTGGTGACCAATTTGGCTCCAGCTTATACTCACAACATGTCGCAGCCGTCCTCCGTGCAACGCATGGTGTTGGTCTCGTG
>NDFZ01004793.1:79412-126008 GCA_002192655.3 Mamestra configurata
CTTGAAGCCGCGGCCGCACTCCCCGCACAGGAACGGCTTCTCCACCGAGCCCGAAGAGTGGTAGGCCTCCGTGTGTGTCACCAGCAGCGAGAGACGAGGGAACGTCTTGCCGCAGTCGGTGCATCTGTGGATTGTCAACATGTTAAATGACAAAACCAGTACCTGAGATGAAAGAAGCGTTGCAAACGAACGGCGAGATGGGTGGACGGCATACATCGTGGGGAAGACCTAGATGGGACTGCCAGACCAGGGAAACGAGGTACAATATGGAGAAAGCCTATACAGGTCAGTTTGTGGTACAAAGCTGCCAATGAAGATGATTCTCTAAATCTGGGCTTATGTTCACATGTTCCATGTTCTTAGAACAAACTATAGTAGGCGCCAGATAATCGTGGAATAACGGTCATTGACCCACCTATAATTATTGACATTTTTAATTTGAAAAACGGAATTAATGACACAAAGCTGTCCCGAATCATCATCTCTCGTGATCCTTAACATTGTCTAATAATGAAAAACGATTCATATTTAATTGTTCAGGTACCTATGAACAGTTATTAGGGAAAGGTCAATATACTTTATTCCACATTTATATGGCGCCTACTATAACAAAAAATTACGGAATACAGTTATTTTTTTTAATTTACCAAATGGTTTACAGATCTCATTAAAATTCGCTAGAGCAAAGGCAGTTCATCACACTACACTTTTGAATAGCACTCAACTACATTTACATTTTACATGCTTTCGACCTAGGGACCCAACAAGCCTCTTGCAAGATTACTTCGGAAAACAGAAATTGTACAGATAATTGTCAAACAAACAAGATACTCACTCAAATCTATCTTTGGTCATATGATTGTAGCAGTGGTCGCCAAACAAATGATACTTGTCATACTGTTTTCCACAAATGTTGCAGGAGTACACCAGCGGCTGGTCACCATGTTCTGTTGCAAAGTGTGTGTCGAACTCTATTCTATTCTTGAATAACTCATCGCAGTAGTTACAGAGGACTCCTCCAAGTATGTCTATGGAGCAGTCTTCACCAATTTTGGAATCAAAAACATATTTGTCAATAAGTACTTCGCCAAAGTGTTTTGTGAGATGTTTGGCAGCATCCAGTTTGTTGTTGGTGGTCTCGTCGTTGCAGATGGGGCACGAGTACAGAGCTGTGCAGTGCTCGTCGATGTGGAACTCACACATGTCTATACTCTCGATCGTCTCCCCACATTCTTGGCAGTTGTATGGAGGTTTATCCTTGCCATGGATAACTTGATGTGTGTGTAGTTCCTTTTTAGATGGAAATCTACAAGTTTTAAAGAAAGTTACTACATGTTTTTTAGTTAGGGCTAACTTCACAAAAAAAAAAAAAAGTGATCAAAACTTACTGTTTTTGGCAAGGCTCACATTTGAAATTGTGAGTTGTGTCAATGTGACTGTTCAGAATTGACTGTTTTGAAAATGTTTTGGAGCAATGTATGCACCTGAAATAAAAGGCAATATAAATATCAAATACTGAACCGTGTGAATTTTGTTTGGACCAAACAAATCATATTTCAAATTTGAGTTGAAAATTGTTACAAATAGTAGACAAAAAACACATTTATTTCTGTAATAAAAAAATAAACATTTCCTCAGCTCAGAGGACAGATATTTTCTATCAAACTAAAGTGGTCAGCATGATTCATACAGCAAGAATCATTGGGTGATTCAGATTCTGAGCTTATTTATTTTTAGCCGAATTTCTACAAAACCATTGTGTGAATCTTGAATCTTAGTGTCACTTGCTGAATGAAAGTAACAAAATTTTATTTGTCCCATAAAGTTTTGAAAAAAGAATGATCAGATGGAAATTGAAAACATTCAACTTGTTTAGATAAATAGGTCCTGTTGTAAGATCAGTCTCCACCAAAAATATTATTGTGATATTGTTACAGCACATTTTGCGAATATATAAAATGTTTTAACCCGTTACCAGAATTTGCTAAGTTTAAAAATCAATACTAACTTGTGCTTGTTTTTAGCAACGTGAATCAAGTAGCAATGGTTGCGGAAGCTTGGGTAGCCAGTGAACTGTTTGCGGCACACGACACAGGTGTAACCTATGTCTGCGTCGCCTATGTCGTGGTCCACGTAGTGAGAGTCATAGTCCTTCTTGTTACCGAATGTTGACTGACAGATGCTGCAGTATATTCCGCCAACCAAATCTATGGAGGTGAGCTTGCGACCCAGCACGGTCTCCGCCTGCTCCAACCAGCCCGCGCCCTCCGGCTGCGTCGGCGAAGCCATCCCGGCCGGCTGCATCGGGGAAGCCATCACTACTTCTATGTGCTAAGTATGATCCATCTATTACGTTTACATCGGTGTCAAATGGGTGTTGAGAACGCTGCTATTGCAAACATCGTATTGTAATTTAATTTGCGGCTACATGTTTATTGTACTTTATGTTGCCTGAAAAAAAATGTCGGCATGAGCGATCGCTGTGACCTTGGGCTTTGTGACGGTAACATCTTAGGTATTCCTATTGAACCGATAGCCAAATATCGTATTCTATATAAGAGCAATTACATTGTTATTTCAAAACCATGATACTCGCAGCGTCTACTTTCATCCACGAATTCTAGGTTGTTCAGCCATTAGCACTGAGAAGTGAGGAATCACTTATCGTCTTAGCAGTGAAAATATCATGCAATACTCACAAATTTTGGATTAAAACATATAAACGAGCATCGGACAATTGCCCCACACTACATTTTATCTTGTAACAGCGGAAATAAACGATAAACTTTAATAAAAACGCAACGCCGGATAACAAACAACGCCAAGAAAACGTGTGGTTTTTGATTTTCTCGGTGTTCCCATAAAAAGTTTACATAGTATATATAGCATAACTACAGGATAGCTTTATCAAATTCACGCAAAGAGAAGTGAAACCACGAAAGAAATGTTCAAAGTACAACTGCGTTTGTCTCTGGAACGAAATTCAACAGACTGCCAAAAAATCAATGAATGGAGTGATGCGTTCTGAAATGTTCTAAAACTCTTTCAATAAACGGCAAAACTTAAATATAAGTTAACACTTCATCATTGTCTTTTTTAAATGATTATCAATGAAAATACGTCTTGTTATTTTAAAATATATCTCATTAAATATTCGTAAAACAATTTATAACTCATTCATTAATTCCATGAATCAATCCCGTGATCTTGAAAATTTGACATTTGAATATATTTTATCAATGTCACTTTGTTCACTTTTTTTTTACTATTGTGAATGGAAAATTGGAAAATGCGAGATAACAAATAAGCAAGGTTTTAATATATTTGAAGTGATCGTAGTGATAGCTTATAGTATGCAATCAGTGTCTAAGTCAAGTGATTTGTAAATTTTATCGCTTAATTTAATTCTGTGTTTATCAGCGAAGTGAACGCTATGCTAACGATAATTCCCTGCAGTGTAAGTTTTCGAGTATTTTAAATTTTATGCTTTTTCACATTTTTTTATTACAAAAACGTGAAACAAGTTTTCACGTAGATATTACTGTCAGTGCGACTTCATTTCGTAGTTTTCTAAATGGACGTTATTTCAACCCACCCCTAAGATGACCCTTTGATGTTATTAAAATCAAATAAAATAAACTTTATTTAAGTCATATTGAACGTAACCAACAGTTTCACACTGTAATGTTTTGTAATCAATGTCAAAAGACACTATTGGCGCGATGCCAGCACTAGTCCCGAAATAGTTTACGCCGGCGTGTCGATATTTTCCGTTTACTCCACTCCCTGTTTTATTTAACATCAGTAATATATTATGGAGCGTCACCATCCACTTAGCGCGAGTTTCCACGGCTCTATGAGGAGTAGGGACTCTTCATCAACAGTAGGCAGCGATGCAAGAGAGAAAATAAAAGACTGTTTCAGAAAATTCATAGCTTTTATGTTTACACAAGTGGGTGTCGGCGCCCTTGTTGTTTGTTACGCGATCCTCGGCGCCGCGGGCTTCATGCACATCGAGAAGGACAGCCCCGACGAGCAGCTAGAGCAAGTGAGGCAGTTGAGACGGAGCTGTGCGGAGGCTCTGTGGAACATCACAATTACTGACAACCTCTTCAATGAAACTTCTTGGGTGTTCAAAGTGAATGAAGTGCTCAAAGTGTTCCAGAACAACATCACAGCTGCTATCCACACTGGCTACAATGGCAGAGCTGCTGAAGATATCTGGTCCTTTCCTGCAGCTCTCATGTATTCCCTCTCAGTGTTTACCATGATTGGCTACGGAAATATAGTTCCCAAGACAGTTTGGGGCAAGATTGTGACAATAGCCTATGCCTGCTTTGGCATACCCATCTATGTTTTGTACTTCTGTAATATGGGTAAAGTGTTAGCCCAGACTTTTAAATGGCTGTATATAACTGCCCATGAATGTAGCCGGAGGGATGACACTTTATTTGAAGATGGTGAAATGCAGCCGGTAAAACGGAAGATTACAGTGCCATCAACAGCTTGCTTGTGGGTGATATCATTTTATATCTTAACTGGGACAATAATGTTTGGTGCTTGGGAGAAATGGAACTATTTGGATTCAACCTACTTCTGTGTGATAAGTTTGTGTAAGATTGGGTTTGGTGACTTTGTGCCGGGTGCAAATATTGCGGATTCTGCTGGAGGTTCCCACTTGAAGCTGGTCATCAACTTTATTTATGTTCTGTTGGGTATGGGCCTTGTGGCCATGTGCTACAACCTCATGTGCGAGGATGTCAGGGTCAAGGTCAGAGAATTACGGGAAGATCTGAAGAACTGTCTCGATGATATCACCCTGAAAATCACAGTGTGCATGAATGATACCAAGTATTATCATCAGAAAAATAGCAGAAATGTGAAATGAAATGGACAACACCATTTCATTTGACATTTCTGCTATTTCATTTATTTGTATTAATTATTCATTAAAGTTCGATTCTAAATTGAATGTAATATTTTATTTTAAAAATAAATTCATTTAGTATTATTTGAGTTTTTCTATTAATATTTATTTGGATCAACAAAGTGGACAACCCTGGACAACATACAAATCAGACTGGAGAGATAGAACAGTGGAGATATGATATATACTGTGCCTAGCAAACGAAACTGCACAAACATACAAATTCCCTACAAAATTCATACAAAATCAGTTGATAGTATATTTTCGCATCCAAAGGATGTGGCGACGCCTTGGGGGCTACTTAGGCTTATTACCATTACATAAATATTCTACACAATAATTAAATATTTAGAATAAAATAATAAATGAATATTTTATTTTATGGGCGCATAGCATAATTTCTGGTTAGCCAATGTCCTACCCTACTATTTTAGGCGTTCATAAAATTATCCTAATACCAATCAATATTTGCTAACAGTGTCACAGCAACAATTAGTGTAAGAAGCCGCATAATGATGCCGGTGCGCTTGCGGCGCGTGAACGGCTATGACGGACGCGCCAACGACGCGTTATTCCAGCCAGCCGCGCGCGCACCGCCCCTCTCACAGCACACGCTCGTGTTCTTCGGCGGCGACGTCCAGGTGTGTGTGTACTGACAGACTGCAGGAGTGTGTGTACTGACAGCACGAGGGACGCGCCAACGACGCGCTGTTCCAGCCGGCCGCGTGCGTGTTTCCCCTCTCACAGCACACGCTCGAGTTGTTCAGCGGCGACGTGCAGGTGTGTGTGTTCTCACAGACTGCAGGAGTATGTTTACTGACAGCACAAGGGACGCGCCAACGATGCGCTGTTCCAGCCGGCCACGCGCACTTTCAAAAAACATGCCACCCATGACATGGTGTGACGGACACAAAAAGACGGGGGAACCGGGAGAAGTACGATACCATATCCGAAAAATCAAGCAAGATTAGCTCAGCTCATTCATTTATCCTCTTTTGTTTAACCACTACAAATAAATAACATCTCCGACACAGTTATCTATTTGAGACAGACGAGAGATGGAGTCAGCATATTGACGATCCGTTCATGGGGCATCAAGATTATCACAGCTTATCTCTTCAGCATTTCCATAGGCTTTAAGCTGGGAAGAAACTCCCCTGCCACTCTTCTCTTTGTAAAAGTGTACCCCCTCCATATTCTGGACACTAAACCGTCTTCCCTCTGGCCAGGACTACCCAGAGATGATGCAGTCACACAGAGACAACCGGAGCTACGTGAAGTGGAACTTGGAGAACATGGTGCAGATGCTGGGGAACAACTTCCCCACGAAACATATACTGGTTGTGAGACCTTCTAGGTAAGGTGAATCTTGTATTGCATAAGTTTTAAGTGCCTCAGGGTGGCACTTAAAAATCAAATCAGTTCAAAAGTAGGTAAAGAAGACTGCTTTTGCTTGGCTACTAATTGCGATAAAAGAATTAGGTATAGTATAGCCCTGTGGGAGACAAGGTCACAGGACATTTGAGGTCAGAACCCTTAAAAGGCTAAACTAACTGTTCTCTAATTGAAACAGTAATGTTCATTTCCGTGTTCTGTTTCTCGTAACCTTCCCTTCCAATCCGAGACTGAATGAAATAAATGTCTCTTGATAGTACGAAATAACTCTAAAAAATTGCGAAGAACGATGACATATCAGCCGTATTCAACAGTAACAAGCAAGCACAGAGTACTTTCATGCAACCAGACGTGCCCGGTAGGCGGGTTTTGAATCGGCAAAAATGAGGAAGATGAATTTCCATACTAAAATTAATTTCTTATCTCTAATTCATCTTATTTAATTCATTTGGGGGATGAATTTTCTAATATCCTTCCCTTGTACGACTGTCATTATGTAGGAACTTTTGCCATTGCAAAAATATTAAATTCATGCTGACGCAACGCACAGCTTAAACTGCTAGTTGCAGTTTAAGCTGTGCGTTGCGTCAGCATGAATTTAATATTTTTGTAAAAGTTAGCAAAGAGGCCTGTGGAGAGAAGATTGTTATATGATGTCCAATTTTATAGAAGTAGGTACATCGGTGGTTCCAGGATAGAGTACAAGAGTTATAGCTGTTATGACAACTTCGTGCCGAGCAACAACGCGGGCGTGCCCGAACATACGCCGACGCATGGGGCACTGCTTCATTTAGAAAGGTAGGACATCATTTTTACTTTTAATGTATGTGTCTTCTAGAAGATTCTTTGTCTAGACCCTTAACTAGGTAAGAAGATGTACTTCTAAAAGTTCCAATCTTTCCTTTCATCAAATCCAGCTTGGTGATTTTCCTGTAACAATGATCAGAACATGGAGAATGTTTGGAACGACTTTGGGGAGGCCAGCAGTGACAAAGCAATAGTTAGCGAAAAATAAATCGAACCGTGAATCGGTTTTTTTATATTTTGTGTGGACCTAATTTTACATTATTATTTCGTTTATTCAATTTCATATACATTTACATATTTAAATATTTCTTTAAAAAAAAACATTAAAAAATATAGGACATAGTAGTCCGCCGGTATCTGGAGCAGGGTCCAGGCTAACGGTGGTAAGGGCTCCAGAGAAAGGAACTTCACTATACGAGCCGTATACTGCCTTCTGTATCAGGCCCTGTACCCAACCGCGTAACGCTAGCTTCGACAGGTTGCCATCGAAGGTTTTGGCCATCAGACCATTGGCCGTAACATTATGACAGCCGAGTCCACATATCAAATTCGACAACCTCGTTTGCTAAGTCGAGATACTTAATTTATTTGTCTTTCTCAGCTTTTACGACATTCTCGTCATGTGGGATGGTAACATCGATTATCATTGTACGCGCTAACCCGTATAGCGTCAGTATATCCGGCTTATTGCAACAAAAGTCATATCAGTGATGATAGACTGATCTCAGTACAACGTGACATGTGACATGGTCATTTTCGAGAACTGGGTCGATACTTGTAATACGGTAACTCAGAACCCACAAGTTTGTATTTTAAAGCAAGTTGGTGGTGAAAATTCCTGGCCACTTGGTTACGCCTGTGCAAGTACTCGCCGTTAGCCAGACAAGATCAACCAGAGATAATATGTCAGATGGACTCATCCGGACGGTGGCATGCCCGACACACGTCAACTGCCTCGTCCTTCATAATATGCCCCCGGTAATTATTCGTCAAGATAACTTCTTCCATAATTGCACAAACAAAACCTTCACTTTCCCCAAAGAGATCACCGAAATGTAGCCAGGCTACGGACGCTAGGAAATCTACATCGGATCCATAAAGAGCCCGTGAAACTCCTTGCTTTTCCATAACTCCTTGCGGTCATGTATCGGTGGACAACGGAGTGAGTCTCTTGTCTACTGCGACCACATCTCGTTGCATACCCACATCAGCTTAGGGAAAATATTCTCTGGGACTGCACATCTCGCGATTGTTGAGAGTCTTAGCATTTAAAAAGCCTCGACTTCCACACTTCCGCGGGATGTACACAGTCTCATCACCAACGATCGTGGATGATGCTTCCGGTTTGCAGTCAGCAGTGTACGGACCCTCCTCCCCCCATCCAGGGCGTCGAGTTCGGTTTGAGTCCATTTGTGTATGCCGAAAGAGAACCTTATTACCGGCATGACCCAACCGCTGAAGGCGCGCACCTTATTTCCGCCCGACAAAAGGCTATTTAAAACCTTTTTCAGGCGGCCAAAGAAGCACTCCTTTAGCGATTGCTTCATGTCCGTTCGCTCGAGCAGAGGGATCTAACCTGTATGGAATCCAAGAGTTGAATTTCGTCAGATTCTATAATCTGCCCTTTCTTTACTTGCATGACTGCACATTTGTCCACACCAAATTCTATCCTGATGGCACTACTGAAGGTTTTATTATTATAATCATAACATGTCATCACTTTGGTCGAAACGAATTAATACGTTATTATTGTTTACAAAGCAATCACATCATTATCTAAAATACGTTTTCTAATTAATGAATGCCTTGGGATGGGCTATGTCCAGCAGTGAATGTCATCCAACTGAAACGGATGAATGCCTAATAAACTTCTCTTGTTATAGGCTTCTCCAAGGAGTTAGCAACAGGATAAAAGGCTTCTCAACTTCAGAGCTGATTGAGGCGTTCTCGCCAGTGACTCTGCCCGAAGACATCGACATTGAAGATTTGCACGTGAGTCTTCTCACTACCGTTATAAATGCGTAAGTTTGGATGGATGGAAGTTTGTTTTTACTCAATCGCGGGAACGACAGAATGGATCTGGCATCGGCAGAGATTGTATAGCCTGGAATAGCATATAGGCTTTATATCCGGATAGTATGTTCCCTTGAGATCATTTCTTGAGCTGCTGGCATAACAAAGTTTTTTTTTATAAGTGAAGCAGAAAGGGTTTGGGGGAAATCTTTACATAACAGTGGGACAGTATTATAGGCTGTATACAAACAAAGTGGGGCAGGCTATAAGAGTAGGAGAAGACCAAAGACACGAAGAATAAATTGTGGGAATGAAGATATGTTTAGGAAAGGGGTGGATACTGAGATGACAACTAACAGAGAGGTATGGAAGAAGGAGACATGTTTTGACAACCTCAAATAAATTGAGAGAAGAGCAAGAGAATGATGAATATCTAGCGCACATTTTGTTGCAAAAAATATTTATTACTAGCGGACGTCACGCGGTTTCACCCGCGTAGTTCCCGTTTCCGGGGATAAAATATAGCCTACATTACTCGCTGATAATGTAGCTATCCAATGCTGAAAGAATTTTTCAAATCGGTACAGTAGTTTTTAAGTTAATTCGTCACATACAAAAACACAAATCTTTCCTCTTTATAATATTAGTATTCACGAAAGTCAAAGCGAGAATGTGTCACTACACCATTCCTGTGTAGTCTTTTTATTAGCCGTAAGGTTGACTGATAGAGAATGCCTCGTTACATTAAGTCTGCCCATGGAAACTGTATGTACCGTGGTTTATATTGCCAGGAAGTATCTGACTTCTCCTTGATTGTATGTGGCCTGAAAACTTTTGTCATAATTTTCTTCCGACAGCACAAAACAAATCAAAGTCAATTCATGTATTTCAACTAAACCATTAAAAGGCACTTTGGAAAGGGGAATGCCGAATTTAGGCCTTGCGATGCACAAGAAATTGAATTTAGTAAAAAAAAATATGTAAATTTTACGTAATTAACTCTTCTATTCACGACGCGATACAAGTCAGTAACATTTTTTAATAAATAAGTAATAAATATTGAAACGATACAACGAAATAAACAGACATTTGCTAGGTTGCTAATTTAAAATCCGGGAAAAAATAAAGATTTGTTGCAAAACATTGATTTGACATTTACACATATTGTAGTTTATTTATTTGTCCTTTTGTTTATAGAGGGTGGGCACTCAGGGCCTAAATCACTATGGCGGCTTGGCATCCCCCTTTACAGTTTGAAATTAAAATATTAGTGACTAGTTGTCCATTCGTAAAAAGTAGATTCTTATGGAAAAGAACGGACTAGAAACTACATCATCAATGCTCAGAAATGCCTAAAAGCCACAAAATAACCGTATTATATTTATACCTACATTTTTGGCAAATAAATGATTTCTGATTCTTATTCATTTCACATAAGTAGGTACCACAATACGTGAACGTTTGTCTCGCAGGTGCACAAACATGTAGATAATCATAATGGCATTCCTTGTACTTTATCAGATCGCATTTCAGAATACAATACCTTTCGCTTGATTTAAATATGTATGATGTCCGCGATAGTCATGTTTAGCCCAAACTGTTCACAATAGTCAGCGATTAACTCTGTTATCGCTAATCGCAAATTAGCGTGAACATAGCGATAGTTACGGTCTTTGAGTTTCTTTGAGAGTACTAAGATTATTTTATTAATCTTCTTATTATTTACCTAATGGTGTTAACATCTTTAGGCAATATTTTCAAAGTAGGTGGTCGTATGTGACATGTTACCGTAATATTAACATTAATGGACAAGTGTATGAAAGAGTATTCCATACTTATCCATGAGATATGTAAGTATAATTCTATATAGGTATCTAAAATTATTATTTACATAATATGCCGCTTTCATTTTTTGTCGGGGTCCTCAAACTGGAAGCGCTATATTACCTTTGTTTGGGGTGCTCCACACAGCAGGCCCGACATTAATTGGCACTGCCGGGCGGTAAAATCGAATAAATTAAGATGAATGTTCGGGAAAAAGGCGGCTATGCAGTATGTAGTTGATAAGTTTTTTCTTTGTAAATACGTGTTTCTGTGCGTTTTTTTCGGCAGAATAAACTGATTTTTTTCTTCTTTCATTTTCCTTTCGAAGCCAGTCTGTAGTGTTAAGGAAGTGGGAAGTGTTGTTATTTAATGGACTACCCATCAGCCAAATAAAATACAGCATGTGTAGTCATTGATTCGGGCCGGCCTTGTCTTTAAAAAATACTGCCGGCCCGCTTAAGTGTGTAGCGCCCCTTAAACATGAGATACAATCTGATTTCCTTGTCAATAAAATATTTATTTCATCTGACCAAGAAATAGCCGAATTGTAATTCGAGCCAACGTACTGCGCAACCGTCCTGTTGCAATACAGGGTGTATTTCTGAGAAGGGACAGTATGGGCAGGTACCATAACCGTTATATTTACAGGAAAACGTTCCTAGGAGACCATCAATAACTTTATAACTTTTTGAGATATACTGCATTCACAGATTTTGGATAAATGTACAGACAGCGAAAAAAATGCTTACACGGCAAAAAAAAATGTGCCTATCGATCTTATTTCATGTTGGAGTCAAAAGACCATGGGACCATTCAAGGTACGAGTACTAGAAATTTCAAAAATCGACAAAAACTTTTCCCAAATCCGTCCTGTATAATATCATCATCGGCCTAGATAGAACTATACTGTAGGTACATATATACCTTTCTTTTCTTTTCCCTGGGGCGGGCGGAGAGGTCTGTCACTCTTACTGACTAAAACTACCCCGATGTTCCATCTCCCACCTACGCCGGGAATCGCGGAAACGTATGCGGCTTCCGTAATCCCCGGCTGGTGCCCGCCTCTGCGGGCCAACTCGGGTCAGCGGGGGGAGTGAAGTGTTTGACTCCCCTCGCGACGTCAAAGAGGGGCGCACGGAACACCACACGCCGCCACCTCGGGTCTGGATGAATGAATAGGGGCCTTTTCCGACGCCCGATGCGGCTGCTGCGGGCCGGGAGAGCGGTCGAGATCTCCCTCTGTATGTCCCGAAACAGTTATCGCGCAGAAGGAGGCTGAGGAAAGGCAGCCTCCTTCTGCGCGATAACTGTTTCGCAGAAGGAGACCACCGCGTCCCAGGACTCCTCACCGCCGACCATAGCATGAACTAAGGCCGGCAGCAAGAGGTCTCTGATCCCAACTCATTTGCGGTCGGCTTCCAACCCAACCTTGGATAAAACGTTAACCCCACCTGCAGAATTCAGCGATCCACCCCGCCGAAGCCAGTAAGGCCAACGGCACGAAGGCCACAGCGAGCGGCTCGCAGGAGCCGGAGCGCGAGTCTGACGAGCCCCGCGACCTGACAGAGCACAAGCCGTGAGTAGGTTTAGTTCCAAAGGATGTTGTACTGATGTACCGTTTGTTTTTCTTTCTTTTGAGTGTTTTGTATTGTCATTTTATTTAAGTACTATTTTTGTAGCATACTGAAGATCGAATGAAAATCTTTAGCCAATTTAAAGACCTTCGCTGGAAATACAAATTTCATTAACACGAGATTTCAATTACAATATCTATCTATCTATATAAAAATTAATCCCTATTTCTCTTGGTCACGGCATCACGCGTGAACGGCTGGACCAATTTCGCAATTTTTTTTTTTTGTTGTGTTTATTATTGTCAGGAGTAGGTTTATAATTTTGATAAAAAATATATATCCGTGCGAAGCCGGGCCGGGCCACTACTAGTACTTAAATAAATCTTCGCCTAATGACGAAGCATGCCGAGCAAAAAACTTAAGTAACGAACTTCCATTGAAACTTTGATCCCCTTTTGAAAATGAGGGCTTAACAAAAGTTCTTCTTACTTTCCTTTAAAGGAATTTGGGAAAATGCTTTGTGTAAATAGTCAGTGACTTCTTAAAAACAAACCATTCGACAAGATAGCAAAAATAGACAACCGAATAAAACATTATAAAGTCCAAAATAACTTTTATTTCGGAAGTCGGTGTTTTTAATTTTGTTTCTTCGTTTTTGTCACTTTTTAGTTGTGATACTAAAGTCGCATTTTACTTTTTGCTTACTTGGACGACATAATTACATCATCCAAGTAAGCAAAATGCTCATGAAATAAAAACTACTGGACCAAACTGAATAAAATTTTACCAAATGGCAAGTAGGTATACCGCATCGAATGCAAAAATAATCACAAATCGGATCAAAGAACCTCGGGAGTTATCGGTGTACATAGTATGTACACCGATAACTCCCGAGGTTCTTTGTATATGTACTACATACATAAACAATACCCACCGAATTGGGAACCTCCTCCTATTTTGGAACTCAGTTAAAAACCGACCTAACTTCTACGTCATAAAGGTGATGTTCTGTCAAAGCCAAATTGATAACATGACAGCAAATATGTAGGTACATACAAAACATAAAACTAGATCTGGCTGGCATGTTATAAACAGTCAAGGCATTCAAACTTCTTCCTACGTTATTTTGCTTCCAAACCTTGTGCTAAGCCTGTTCCTTCTCAATTCAAATTGTTTTTTTTATCTATGGCTACACCATCATCATACATAGCATCAACCAGTCACCCATCTTCACATCATAAGACCATACCTCCCATCACTTGCAGTAACGCAAACCCGCTGTGGTGGCGGGACAAGTTCGCCCTGGACGAGTCGCAGCTGACCCTGATGGGCTTCAGCAAGGGCTGCGTGGTCCTCAACCAGCTCATCTACGAGTTCCACTACGTCAAGACCCTGACTCCTGGAGACGCGCATATGATGAGGTGAGTGTGAAGTATTGCTCACAGAATAAGCAATCAAAAAATGATAATATATGTATTAGCCGAAGAATTGCTGACCGTGCTATATAACTGCTGGCCTATTCTTGAGTGAAGACCGCAAATCGGCAATATCTGTATTCAGAATTTGAGATTATTACCAAATTAGAGAGCAACGAACTCTATGTCATCATCAGTTATCGAATAATCGGGCGCTTATGTACCTAAACTTCTTCCCGTGAAATAATAATATGGACATTCCTTTCTGAATAAATAAGTAATCCCGGTTTCCCGGTATTGAACAATTTTGTAAAAACAACTATAACAAACTTAATGAAATTATAGCGGTGGTTATTTTCATAAAAACTTTCATTGTAAATTAAAAGTTCCATTAGAATGGGCTTTTTAAATTTAAAACAAAAAAACAATGTGAGTCCACAACGAGTTCTAAATATATTGTAAAGTGAAGTTTAGGTATATTAGCGCCCGATAATCCGATCACTGGTCATCATAAGACATAGTTTTAATTACATATCCCACATGTCTCGCATCCAGCGGATTTCCACGGCCTTTAGCAGGTCATCGGTCCACCTTGGAAGGTCTCAAGTGTTGAAGCTTCGTCTTCCGGAACGCGGTCACCAATCCAGAACCATTTGATCCCATCAACTATCAGTTCCACGACAAATGCGCCCTACTGTCTTCCACTTACGTTTAGTGATTCTTCGGGCTATGTATGTAGCTCTCTCCGAAGGATACCTTCATTTCTGATTCGATCACGCAAGAATACTTCGAGCAAAGCCCTGTCCATTTCCTCTTGGGCGACTTTAATCCTGCTAGTGTGAGCAGTATTTTTTTATTTATTTTTTATTTAATATGGGTTTGCTCTTGACTCTAGTCTAGATCATAGATGACAGAGACAAAGTCGACGATGGAGCGAGCTTACCCAGAAGAAGCCTGTTCACTCTAATTTTGAAGAGATTTTTGAGTATTTTAATTAAACCCATATTTTAAACACATCAGGTTCATGTCTCGGATAGCAGACATGTACTGGCTGGACGGCGGGCACGCGGGCGGCAAGAACACCTGGATCACGTCGCGCAGTCTCCTAGAAACGCTCACCAGGCTCAGTAAGTCACACTTGATTACTTTGCACCAGTCGTAAACAAAACGTTGGGGACATACCATCACACTTACTTGTCACTTGAACCCTTTAACCTTACGCCTGAGCATAAACGTATCGGCGTGCCCCCGACGCCAGGCCACAAATTTGCCGTACTTTTTGTCACATATTTGGGACATATGTGACATTGGCTTCAAAAGGTTAATAAAAACAGTCGATTCCGACATACGGGCAGCTGGTTTTTTTATTAAAACTATATGCACTAGCAAAAATACACTATAATAGACGCAGACGACTGCCTTAGGCATTTTCTACCAATTAAACTTAGGGTGGTACTGACATAACTTGGCAGGTGCAAACAAATGGAAACACAAACAGAAAAAAAATACATTCTCAAATAAATACGAAAGAATCGCAAAAATGTAATGTTGTGACGATTCTACCATCTTCTGGCAAATGTGGTCACGCGCCTTCACCTTAAATAAGATCGGGGATAAAAATTGCAATAGGGTATTTGACTGTTGCGGAATTTGTTCGAAAGAGTCACCGCACCGCTGGAACGCAAAGGGCTTTAGAAGGAACACGGATGGGTTTTAGTCAGTAAGAGTCTGACACGCCCTTGCGCTCCACCCAGAGCGGAAGAAGTCATTTGATGATATCAAGGGTATTTGATTACTATGAAAAGTCTATTATACTTAAATGTATACTTTTATTAAAACAGTACGATTGGTGGAAAAACAGAGAAGTTATACGCTTTTGAAGTTATTATTCTATCCTTAACACAAAAAATGTCGTCTGTACTGGATGGATTCAATTCAATACGGCGGGACTTGTGAGTGAGGTCACACGCAATTAGTCCTGTCTCTGTTTATCACAGATTTTATAACGCTGACAACCCCTCCATTTTTTAAGGTTTTATGCAAAATTTTTGAAGTGATATTTTCTTATAGGAGGGTAAACCGCTTCGTAACGTAACGCGTTACGGCGCCAGTCAGTCTGGCTTCCCTTTCTCTTACGCATAACGGCAGCGGTAGGCAGGCTCTTCCTCTCTCACTGTAATCCACAGCGCTAGTCATATTTCGGACAGACGCTTCCCATATTGAATAGTTTAACTTAGATTAAGTTATCACTTCTGTCGGACGTCCCGAGACGCACACGTTTTATTGACGTGACAACGTCTAATAAATCGATGAACACCGGCTGCACGCACGATAAAGGATGACTCATTGTAACTTTACGCTCATTGTAACGTTACGATCATTTCATCAATGTTTTGTTATGACGTTGTCACGTTAAACTATCGTCCGAAAACCGACTCTACAGATTACCAATTTTTGAAGTGCGTCTTGACCTCTCTAGGTTTTGAGAAATGTGTGTGTGAATAATAATCCAGTCAAAGACGCTATTGACGAATCATGTCATCATTCATCGGTGCCTTCCCTTCCCTCTTCATCGTCATTCGTAACATAGCTAACTAGGTGATCGATCTCTTCCAGATGTGAACGTGTTCGTCCACGTCAGTCCTTACCAAGTACAAGACGAGACCAGACCCTGGATCGGCAGAGAAGAGAAAGCTTTCACAGGTCTCCTCAAGAAACTTGGGGCGAAGGTAACTTAACAAAACAGTGCTATTTGTGGTCATTGTAATTTGCATTTTATGTCAGTAGAATAAAGGTAATATTCATTTGACATAAATCTTCTCCAATAAATAGTTGAATTAATTCGCCAAATATCTGAATTTATTCGGTTCTGTAGGTATAATCGAAGTTTGGGCACGCCACTATTGCGGCGGTAAGGCCCTTCTTTGAGGAGTGGCTGGAGAGGCGCCACGGCGTCCTCACCTTCCGTCTGATGCAGGTACTTACCGGACATGGCTGTTTCGGTAGGTACCTGTTCGGATTAAGCGGGAGGATACGCCCGGGTGTCAACACTGTGAGGATCGCCCGGAGGACACGGTGGAGCATGCGGTGGAGCACCGCCGTGTCCTCGTCGAGGCGATCGGCGGCGGCGACCTCTCGCGTCCGGCCCTGGTTGAATCCATGGTCCGGAGCGAGGAGCCTTGGCAAGCGGTCACCTACTGCTGCGAAGCAGTAGTGCTAGCGAAGGAGGAGGCGGGCCGTGCAAGGGAAAGGCAAGGCCTTCGCCCCAACCGCCGCTACAGGGCGTCGGGAGTCGCAAGACGATCCCCGGCCACCTACTGCGCGGGCCTGCGGACGGCGGGCGTTGGGTGGCTTGCTGTCTGATCTCCACCAGGCCCAGGTCGATGGCGCGTTTTGTTTCACGCGCGCCTCAAAGAGATGTCAGCATAGGAGGCGGGGCAGAGCCTGCCAGGGTACAGGAATTAGTTCGAAAGAGTCACCGCGGCCCTGGAACGCAAAGGGCTTTAGAAGGAACACGGATGGGTTTTAGTCAGTAAGAATCTGACACGCCCTTCCGCTCCACCCAGAGCGGAAGAAGTCATTTGATGATTTCCCATCCTAAAAAAAAAAAGGTATAATCGAAGTTAAAAGGGAGATTCTTGTTTTTGCTTGTGATGGGGAGGGCTTAAAATATGATTTGTGGGAGGACACCATGAAATAAAAGAGTGTAAAATATGATAGCTCGTCGATTGACAGGGGAGAATGGAAGAAAACTTGTTGCACCGTCTTCAAGTCACATGGGACAAAGACAGGACGGTGGAACAAGCACAAACTATTTGAGATTTATAAAAGTCATTCGAGAGCTAAATGTAACTTCAATCACTCGACAACAGTTGTGTACCGCTCCGTCTGCATCGTTCGAGTAAAGCAAGCCAGTTCCCTCACTATGCAGGCGCGTCACGCCACTAATCTATTACGTCACCACTAAATTGGTAATTTGCGGCTCTTTTTAAAACATCCATATGTGACAGATGCATATGGTCGACTGGTTAGTGACCCTGACTGCTAAACCGGAGGTCGTGGGTTCGATTTCCACCCAGGACAAATCTTTGTGTGATGAGCATGATCATTTGTTCTGTGTCTGGGTGTAATTTGTCTATAATATGTATGTAAGTATTTAGATATATATAAGTATGTTTATCAGTTGTCTGGTTGCCATAGCACAGGCTCTGCCTATTTTGGGATCGGATGACCGTGTGTGAGTTGTCCCAAGATATTATTATTATTATATCTTTGCTCCAGGTAAACAGATACTTACACGACCAGCCGGGCATGTCGCAATCGCTGCAGACACACTTCGAAGTGCTCGCCAACTTCAAGAGCATGCAGGACTGCATACCGGCGGGCATGCCTGACACCTCTGATGAAGAGGCTTAGTAACGCGAGGATGGTACGGCGTAAGCATTACGGGGTTATTTTAAATCTTTAGCTATTCTCCAAACCCAAACGACAGTAGCCTGGAAAAATCTGAATCGATTGAGTACCTAGAGGGCCGCTGCAAATAATGTACAATGTTAATACACGGAAAAAGGAATAAAAACTATTTTCTAGAGCTCTGACAAATTAAATACTTACTTCATATTTTTTCGAGCCATGCGTACCAAGGATATGGCCAAATTATTTAAAGTAACCCTGTTTGGTGACAAAAACAAAGAATATAGAATAATTTATTGTCCTTAAAATTTACAACCGATAAGTTGATTCCTGGAACTCACACTAGGATTCCCTGTGTCGTGAGATCCAGGCTCCTTCGTTCCGTTTACACTTATTGCTACTACATGTAATAAATATTATAATTATGTACTAGTAAAGAAGAAGAAATATACATTAAAAAACTAAAAAAAAACAGTTAAAAGTTTCTTGATGTCCATTGACCATTTTGGACCGTATTTTTGCTGCTGACTATACAAATGAAGTGGATGTTTTAAATTGGGATATTTTGGGGCAATATAAATTGAATTGTATAGAAAATATCTTCTTTAAACACACTTCTTTATAAACGGAAGCACCTCAAGTTACAACGCTTTGGCCAACTGGCCAGCGGACTTGAAGAGGTGGAATATTTTTACCTTATTAATGCTTCTTTTCGTTTGGGTTGTGATTAAAGAGAAGGTCAATTTCTGAACGAAGTTGAATTAGATTGAAGAAGGTTGTGGAGAAAATTGTGAAAAATCAAGACTGTAAGACTTGAGAAAATATCAAAAATAAGTTATTTGTGATGTTTTTGTGGGTAGACTTTATTTTTAACACTGAAAAGCCATAGAGGCCTAGAATTAAGATTATTTTTTTTTAAAGTATTCACACTTTAGGTTCGGCCCAGAATCGTATTCAGTAACTTGACAGTTCTAAGCAAAATAATGTTGCCAAGCTAAAACTGTGTTGGAGTAGTGAACTGAAATAAACCGTTGAAATAAGAAGGAAACGAAAAATAAAAGTGAAAGATTTTAAAATAATTTTGTGTCAGCGCTAAACAACACTTCACACACATTTTTAACCAACTTCATAAAAAGAAGGAGGTTTTAAATTCGTTTTTTCTTTGTTTGTTTCATCATTACTCCGCCATTTATGAACCGATTTGAAAAAAAAAAAAATTATGTGAAAGAACATAATGTATACTTTCCGATTGGTCCCATAGAAATTTCATCAAAATCGGTTCGGTTTACCACATGAAAAAATAAGAAACGATATTTGAACGGCAACAAAAAGAACGGCAACGGCATCTATCCTGTCAGTGGCGAACCTCCATCGAAATCCTGCATCGCGCAAGCAAAGTTCTCCGTGCGACTTGAACATAACAACAGTCCAAATACCAACTATCGGGCAGTTGCCCACCAGACACAACAACCGTCTGGTCGGAGGATCCTCCCATTTCCAGTGGAGGTATGCGGGACTTTTGTCTGTGTATCGCATAACTCTATAGTTTGGTTTTTAATTTGCTTGGCTGTTTCAACTTGACTCAATTACAAGGTTGATTCAAATTTTTGTCATTGTTTTTTTCATGTCACTACCTATTTTGGCAGAAACTGTTATCCCTCCAATTGTCAAGTCACTGAATGCGAGTATGAGTCCGATCTTTGTGACGTTATCATGACTATGATAGGTTTTAAAAAAGAGTTCTAAACTCAAGTGCTTTTTACCCAACTGTGCCAGAAAGGGGTTATTTTGCGAGATGTCCTCTCATGAACTGATTTTTTTAAATTTATTAATAATAATAATTGTGAGATTAAGTTTATTTAAGTGGGTTTAATTTGCACCTTGTCATTTTAAGCCATGTAACTGTTGCCAATAAGTACATTTTACAGTATTTAAGCCGTAGCAGTATATTATAATATGTAAAGCGAACTCCCCGCTTTTAAATGTTTTACTGCGCCCTCTCCAAGAGTCGCATTGTGGCAATTTTAGATGTAATACTTTTTTAGGGATACTGGCTTGCAGGGACAAGATTTTGTATGATGTATTGGAGGTCTGTGTAAAAGGAGTTTATACTTACAGATACTAACCTCCTGTAAGCTATGTGTTTACCCCCGAAATCCTACAACGCGGTGACATAAATGAAATAAAAAACAGTCAATCGGACCTTATGTAGTCAGAATAAGGCCTAACTTGTAGAATTCGGGAGTTATTTATAATGTGCAATAAATGTGTTTTACTTAGTTGACTTATACTGGATGCGAGAAAGCAATATTTTATATGTATATGTACTGTCTACTATATCCGCCTTAGGCATTATTTTTAACCGGAGATTTACTTATGTGGACATAAAATATCACCATATATTTTTGTAGTTCATAATAGGAATTCTTCCATCTTAATGAACGGTAGAAAATCTGGCAATACAAAATTAGTGTATATTTTCGAGTATTTTTACTCCCCCTATGTATTTTTATAAGGCAGGCTGGGCCTACGACTTATCATTTAAAAGACAAAAACATGTTTAGGATTAAAAATAACGAATTCGTGTAATTCAATGTATAGTGTAAATAAATTGCTTTACAATGGGTACTTATTTATTTGGATAGAATGAAAATGATCTCAATTCGATGAATAAAATTATTTTTAAAGCAAGTATTGTGGTTTATTTTTACCAGACTGCCCTAGAAGGAGGGTAATGTTTATACCAACCACCTTTACCTGTCCCTAGATCTACCATAATATTTACTACCTTTAGATCCGTCGATAAGCTTTATCAACCTTTTGTTGCAAACAGTAGGTACTTAGGGGTAGGCATTAAAAATCTTTTTTTTTAATTGTATAAACAATATGTTGCTAATAACGTAAGTATAAAAGGATTACATAACTAATAGGTAAACTAATAATAACCCATATATTTAAATAATATGCATTGCAACGGGCACATCACGCATATTTTAGGAAATATGTGTTTTCATATCAATGTGTAATACCTATTATGTTTGACAAGAACATAATATATTTAAATAACTTAAAAAAAATCAATCGTGGTCCTGCTGAACGAGCGCGCGAAAGTAATCATCGTTGATTTCTCGGTAAATACAAATGTTTCAGTTAAGATTTTTTTACGAAATGAATTCTTTCATTATTTATTGTACACCATAACAGCTTATATTAATTAACAGTGATTTAAATAGTTCATGTACAAAGGCGAGCTTAACTCAAAAATGAGTTTTCTACCAGCAAACCTTTGAGTGATAGAGAGAGATCAATATTATTTTACAATACTACATTCTGTATCATACATAAACATACTACATACATAAACATATAAATATATACATACATATCTTTACAATGAATCACATGTAAGGGTACTAATTAATTGTATACTTAGAATACCTGTAGCATGCCCCCTTTTTCGGCCCTCACGGTGGTCCTGCTGAACGGAGCGTGACTCTACAGACTTCTCGAAAACTACTAAGGTACCAATTCTGCTGTTCGAGTACTAATTAGTACCAATTGAGTAATAATTATTTACCAAATATGGAAGCGATTGGCGTTGGTGGTCCTGCGGTAGTCATGGACGTTATTCGTTCACCTCATTAGCGAAGCTAGATGCACGCTCCAAAACGTAGAATTCTATGGAGACGAATGTGCGAGAAACTCCACGGACACTTCATACACCTGTACATTGTTGCCGATGAGCTGGGTGCATTTATCAATCGACTCAAATCAAGGTGTACTCAGAAAAATAAAAGAAGCAAGTCCTCCTTAACAGTTTAATAAGTAAATTCATTAATACAACTAAATACAGTAACCAATGTACTACAATAAACCCGCTCGTATCCATAACAAACATTATGCTACAAATTAACACTCGATAGTTTACACGCCAGATTGCCTGCAGTATAACGTCCACAAAAGGTTACAAGTAAATAAAAGCTTTGATTAAAATCCATGAGACGACAATAATAATTAAATTCGTTAAAACGCCTCATATTGATTAAAACTTAAAAGACAAACCAATCATATCTTTAACCTTTTGAACGCCATTGTCACGTATACAAGACAAGCAAGCGCGTGCCCTGTACGCCGAACGTCACAAATATGTGACAAAAAGTACGGCGAATTTGTGGCTTGGCGTCGGGAGCACGCCGATGCATTTATGTTCTGGCGTTCAAAAGGTTAATAAAAGCAAAGATGGAACTTGAAAAGTTAAATAAGTTTGACTTGGGTTACACTGCAAGCAACAAATTGATACAATATCTAACACACAATGAAACGAGTGGACAAACACAGCCTTTCTGACCTATTCATACATACACATAGAGAGGAATGATTTAATCCATCGATTACAACAAAAAATATTTAAAAACACATTTCTTTGTAAATGGATATTCGTGATAACTACCATTATTATTATGAAAAACTACACTATCCAAGATTGAAGAGGGATCATCGCACATCTGACAAATCACGGCATTCAATTCCAAAGAAATATCAACGTTGTGTCTATCGAGATAAAGTCCAAAATCACTATTCCGCGAACATCGATGCGACATAGGCGCTTGACACACAGTCAAGTTATTGAAGTGATAACTTCTTATGGGAGGGTAAACCGCTTCGTAACGTAACGCGTTACGGCGCCAGTCTGTCTGGCTTTCCTTTCTCTCACGCATACGGCAGCGACAAGCAGGCTCTTCCTTTCTCACTGTAACCCACAGCGCTAGTTGTATTTCGGACAGACGCTTCCCATATTAAATAGTTCAATTTAGATTAGTTTAAGTAATCACTTCTGTCGGGCGTTCCGAGACGATCACGTTTTTTTTTTTTTACTGTATTTCAATGCACGCAATGTTGTTATTTCATTGTCAGTATACCGCCTTTGGCAGGTGTGTGTCGGCATCACGAAACACCTGACAAAAAAGTTTCAGCGGCTCGATATTATAATTAATTAATTATTATGTAAGTACCGGGTGAAGAGATCTATGGGGTGTCTAGTTACAACACAGTTTGATCTGAATATACACTAACTTACATAATGCACTTTTGAGGCAGAATTACTTCATAAATGGATGCTTACATAGAATGTCCAAGCTAAGTTATTTATATTTCAAACTTAATTAAAACACGCTTCCAGAGCCATTAAATTTATTCTATTCAACTGTTATACTTTTTCGCTTCAGGTGGGGCATAACTTTAAATACATTATCACTTAGATTAAAATACTCATTCATTAACTTGTAAAATAAAATCGTAATTGCACAATTCCAAGACCTCATTCAATTCATGGTGACGTACAAAGATGATTTTATCCAATTTGCACAGGCTTATTTTTTAATTTATTGTACAGTACTCGAGCGTAAATATGGCAAATCAAGAGCGAGGCGAACTTTTCCTTGTTTTGGGTTCTTCTTGTGTTGGTTATATCCGAATAAAAACGGAACCCTTATAGAATCACTCGTCAGTATGTTTCACACAGTCAATTTTTTCCGAAAGTTATGATTTCTGAGCCCTTTCCGTACGAGTCCGTCAGACAAACTCCTTTAGGCGCGTTGAGCACTTTTTGGGTGAACAAAAATCATGGAACTCGCGTCATCGTCACCGGATGCTTAGTTTTCACTTCTATCGGCAGTCCCCAAAGACTGCCCCGCATGTTTTTTTAATGCCAGAGAGTGGAAAACAAACAGACCAAATAAGGGTAATTGATCACTGCCGTTGCATTGCCTCACCTTTTTAAAGATGACTCGCTTCAAACCTAAATAAGTGCCAAATTTACGACCGCCACTATTCTTTATTAAATTCATTGTAAAATTTCATAAAATCTACCTATCTATGTAAGCATCCACCTAGTCTAACAGGCCCGTCCAGTCACCTCACATGTTCTCAAACTGCCCGTCCTTATCTAACAACAGGATGTTGGGATTCTCCTTCTCAAATTCCGTGGGCTTCCTGAGTCGTTGCTGGTCGGTCCACTCGCCTTCCCCTGCCCCCCATTCGCCCACCTTCTCTCCTATCACGTCGATTTCGTCTTTAGCTCTTTGCTTCTCCACCTGGGGGAAATGTGGATTTTAGAACAGAAATAGTCGGTGTAGTAGTGGTGGAATAAGCATGGTTAGGTGAGGTTGTGTCATAACTACTTAAACAAAGAATTTGTGAATTTTACTTAGTTGTTGCTGGTCATGCTGCCGTGCCTGTGATATATATGTCACCGGAAAATTGCAGACGCCGTTAGATTGTAAATTATCGCGTGAATTTGTAAACTATTTTTTCTTAATAAGACACGGATATGTTGGAACCTATTGAATTCGGATGGGATTTATTGTAAATAAAACGATTTTTTCATAATGTATACAGAAATATTAATCTAACAAAGATTTATTACAAATTTACGGAGTCTGCAATTTTCCGGTGACATATAGGTACAGTAAGTGCCTTGAAGACACTTTTGTGAAAAAGGCGTTCATTTAAAATAATTAGGTTTGCCTTGTGGCACTATCTTGTTTTATCCCGGGAAGGACGGTGGTACAGTGATCATGTGCTGTCGTATACAGCGAGGCTTAGGGCAGACCCCTTTACAGTCGAAGGATGTGCCATAACAGGCGTTGCGCAGAGGGGGTTGCAGAGTGGCCTTTTATGAGGTACCGGGGCCCCTTCAATGTGCTGATGGTGATCACTGGGGTGGTTTTAGTGAGGTAAAAATCCCACACACCCTGGTCTTTTTCCCCGAAAGTCCAGGCGCCTTTTGAAGGTTTACCCCCGAAAACAAAAAAAAAAAGGTTTGCCTTGCGCAAAACATGTCTTACTGTAATTATATTTAAGCTTATTTGATTTTCTATGCCACATTTTTGAAGTGAAAACTTCTTTAGCGGTGTTGTGCACTTTTTGGGATGGGTACAAAATGTTACACTCGCGTCAGGACACGTGACCTGATCGAAAATTCGTAAGACGGAGGGAAAGTTCTGAAGTGTTAAATTTTTAATGTAATATAAATTGTCATGTTTGTGTACGATAGCGCAATATATGAATATTGTATTTTACCTGTAAATTTGTATTTTTTATAAATGATAGTACTTTTATACTGATAATTAAAGCAATTCGTGCGAAATTATTCCCTAACCATTCCAAAACATCAAAAATGCTCAACATTAATGTTCAAGTTTTCACTTCTGCCGGCACACCCGGGGTGCAACCCGTTGTTTTTTTTTTTAATACACAGAAATGTGACTTACTGTAATATCATATGCGCGGCAGCATGGCTCACGTATACAAATGTCTCGCATCGAATAGGCGATTATTTAAAATTTATAATAGTTGACTTTTGTAAATTTGCCTTGCATTACAGTAAAGTTCTATGCAAACTTTATGGCGACTCTGAAAAGGAGGCTAGAGGCTGATAAAGACAGTGTTGTAGGAGCAGTGCTCAGCTTATTGCATAGCTACTATAAAATTTGTCGCTTATGTAACAAAGAAAAGCAACTAGAACTCTAATTTACTTGACACATCTAAAATTCTAGTCTAGACCAAGTCAATCCAACCCCAGACAGTGGTTTGCTAGTATGCCAACTGCTCAAATAGGTATAAGGATGGCAAAAAAAAAATGTTTTAGATATAGGTAGGTACCTACTAATTAACGCACTATGCTAGCCAGTTGTAACTAACGATTATGGAACGTCTGATTATAATAATTATCACACGAGTGAAATCAGTAAGAATATGATATCCTAACTAATATTATAATTAATGCGAAAGTTAGGATGTATGGATGTTTTGTTACTCAATCACGTCAGAATGGCTGAACGGATCTTGATGAAATTTACTACAGTGGTAGATTATAGTCTGGAATAAAACAGGATACTTTTGATCCCGGGAGTATGTTCCCTTAGGATAATTTTCAACGTTCACGCAGGCGGAGACGCGGGCGACAGCTTGTACTGCATAAATCCTACTGGCAATGTTAATTGGACTGACTTGCTCTAGAACATCCTTTTCTAAAATGTATGACAGTGGTATGGGAATGAGCAGTGTTTAATAAGCGCCCGGACCTGTTACCTCCGTGTCGTGCTTAGCGAACTTGTCGAACATGTTGGCGTACAGCTGCTTCTCCTTCTGCTTCTGTTTCGCGATCGCTGACTTGCACACGATGATCTGATTGGCGGCAGCCTGTAGACAAAATGGAGGAGGGTAAGAGATTGGCTTTTAATTAAAAGGTCGCCCATAATCTGACTAGATCAAGTCGGCTACTGGTTTTTTTTTGACTGGCCTCTAGTGCAGCCTAGGAGATTGCCAAACTAAGCGACTACACGCTAAGGGCACCCCCTATGGGGTACGGGCCTTGGCTTAGGGCGTCGCTGGGGGGAGGACAGCTAGCAACGGGCTGGATCGAACTAGAATTATTATTTAGGGGCGAATTTAAGTTGCGTGGTAACTTCTCGTCTGACACCACCGTTTCTCAAGACGAAATTCTACGACCAGTGCGTGTTGCCAATGATGAATTATGGAACTGAAACGTGGTCGCTCACAATGGGCCTCATCAGAAGGCTTAAAGTCACCCAAAAGGCATTGGAGAGGGCAATGCTCGGAGTTTCCTTGCGTGATCGAATCAGGAATGACGATATCCGCAAGAGAACCAAGGTTACCGACATAGCCCGAAGGATCGCCAAACTGAAGTGGCAGTGGGCAGGGCACATTGCTTGCAGAACAGATGGTCAATTGGAGTGGGGACCACGTACCGGAAGACGCAGCGTTTGAAGGCCTTCCACAAGGTAGACCGATGACCTGGTGAGGGTCGCGGATAGCCGATGGACGCGAGACGCGCAGGACCGGTTCTTGTGGCGACACTTCGACACTTGGGGGAGGCCTATGACCAGCAGTGGATGTCTTTCGGCTGATTTGATGATGATGAATTTAAGACTACAGGCTCAGCGGCGCGGGCAAGGGTCGGGGCAAAGATTGTTGTGGACTTCGCGACGAGCCGCGTCACCTCCATAGGATGCAGACGCTCCAGAACCGTTTCTTCCGTAAGATCACGGGAACCCCGTACTATGTCCGCAATGACGTAGACCTCAAATCGCCCACCATACAGCAGTTCATGAAACGCATTACCAAGCGTTTCTTCGACACTGCTGTCAAAGCGGTCGCAATTTGCAACTGGTTGGCAATTTGCTACAAAGCTTTTTGCTATAAAGTGGAGGTGGAGCCTTCCCTGAGCGAAGGCGGAACGGGCCTGCCTTATGTGCTCAGCGAAGGTGAGGTGGCTGTCCAGGATGACCCCCAGGTTTGCCATACCCATACATGGTGATCGGACGAGGGGGAGGGGGTTTGTGCCGCAGTTTCGTAAAGAGAACCGCCTGGTTCTTATCGGGGTTTAACTCGATTCTCCATTTCCTGAACCATCTGCCCAAGATGTTTGAGGAGAGTGCGAGCGATAGAGTCAGGGTCGCGACCGGGATAGTAAATGACCGCGTCGTCGGCGAATAGGGCCAAAAGTCGAAAGTCTAAGTCATTTATTCAAACTAGGCAGAAAATTTGCAAAAATTTGCTAGTATTAATATATAGGTCTAAAGAATCCTGAAAGTTGAATACCAATATTTCACTTCATTTCAACAATAATAAAAATAAACATATACATATTAGTATGTCAATCAAACCACTACTATCAATATCGTATTCTATAACTGCATCATTCTATACATTGCATTTTCTAAATGTTTACAGACGGTAACTGCCTTAACATAATTATACAAGTATTAGCAGACCATTCTCACATCTATCAGTACATAAACTTACGTATTTTTCCCATGTAGGTAGGTACAAAACAGATTGTCACCATATCTATCATCCCCAGTGATCGGATAATCGGGCGCTAATATACCTAAACTTCACTTTTATTCCCACGAAAGTATAATAAGGACATGCATTTCAGAATCCCGGATCCCGGAATTGTTCGAAATTCCTGAGATTGCTAAAAATGCCCGCATACTTAATATAATTAGAACTCGTTGTGATCTCATTAAAATTTTATGGGCATTCCATTTGTTTTGAATAAAATAAAGAAACTAAATCAAAATAACCGCTGCTATAATTTCATTAAGTTTGTTATAGTTGTTTTAAAAAAAAATGTTCAATACCGGGAACCCGGGATTACTTATTTATTCAGAAAGGAATGTCCATATTATTCTTTAACGGGACGAAGTTTAGGTATATAAGCGCCCGATTATCCGATCACTGATCATCCCTTACACACTTCAATATTAACTAAAAACCTTTATTATTGATAAGCTCATATTTGACCACAATGCCACCTAACGGAAAGAGATGCGGTCAACGATGGAGTATGCTTGTCTAGAAGTCCCTATTTGATCTTGACTTTAAGCCCACCCCAACCTAAATAAAATCTACTCACCTTATTCTGTGGTTCAGCCTCAACAATCTTCTCGAAGTCCTTCATAGCCTGTTCAGCTTCCCCAAGCCCCAGCAGAGCCTGGCCTTTCCTGAAGAGTCCCTTAACATTCTTCTCGTCAAACTTCAGGGCTTTGAGGGCGTGTTCCTTAGCCTCAAAGTGGTGGGCCGGTGTGACCTTCAAGTAGACTAGGGAAAGGTTCAAGTGGGCTGATATCAGGAGCTCCTTGGCTTGGTCACGGTTTACTTCGGTTTCACTTGTGTCTTCGGGCATGTCTGGGAAGATTGAACAAGTATTTGACGTTTCTTCTTACACACTCTTGGTGACAGGGGACTTGGGCGAAGAGAGCTACCAATTGGGTCCGATTAATTTATTAAAACTTTATGCACTAGTAGAAAAACACCGCACAAAGACGGATTTAAAGCCTGAATGCTGGTTTAACAAAACGAGAAGTTTAATGTGGTAAGGAACCACCAAATGGGTCATATTGGACTTCAAACCACAGTCCTTTTGCCGTGGTGTTATAACGGACAGAAGTTTATGTAGTAGAGAGACAGATTTTTCCACTGCTGCGGGGCAATGCAAAAATAAACTTACGATTGTCATAAAGATGCTGTTGATGAGGAACATAAATTCATATCAAAGGTAACTCACCTTCAAGTAAAGCAGTAACCCTCTTGTACATCTTAATAGCCAGCTGGAACTTGCTTCCCTTGAAGTAATTGGTACCCTTCTCCTTGAACATCTTAGCCTGCTCAACCTTCTCTGCACCATCCATGGACCATGACTCTTTGGTTTTCTCGAAGCTGTTTAGTTTCACTGTGTATTCTACGGGAGAGTTTGGTGGGACTCCTAGATCGGCGTTCCCTTCGGATTTGAAGGCGTATTTCGGCTGGATGGCTAGCCGAGACTTTTCGCCTTGAGTGAACTTCTCTAGGGCCCTCTCAATGCCCTCACAGACCTTGTGTTCGCTACCTTCTCCGAGAGGGAATGTGACTGTTCTCGTGTCGAAGACTTTGCCGTCGGATTGTAATCTGCCTTCCAGCTCGACTGTTGAAGAAATTATTTTACTGAATTAACTATAACATACTCCTTACACGATGTGCCAGACACTGTTCACCATACAAGGAGTATGTAATTTTAATGTCTATCGGACACGACCGCTCCGCAGATTGTAGACCATATAGCGATTAGTTCGATCCAGCCCGTCCCTAGCTGTCCTCCCCCAGCGACGCCCTAAGCCGAGGCCCGTACCCCACAAGGGGTGTCCTTAGCGTGTAGTCGCTTAGTTTGTAAGTTTTTTATTAGCCCTGGCTGGAGGCTTTAATATTATATTAAGGCCACCACAGGCCACCCCGGTTAAGTAGTCGACAACCTTATAGGTTGAACTGCGAGACGACACTCATAAAAAAAAGACCTTATAGCGAGTCCGCTTCGCACAAATCGGTCTAATTTGTGGCGCCATAAAAACGCGCGGCTTGCCCTGTTCGTTCTGATAAACCGTTCTTCAGGTACCTATTCCGATGCTGTAGATGGCATTTATTTTAGTTCCATCACCAATCTGATGTCACCAAGTAATTAATTATTTATCTGATACAGAACCTTAACCTTTTGAACGCCATTGTCACGTATACATGACAAGCAAGCGCGTGCCCTGTACGCCAAACGCCACAAATATGTCACAAAAAGTACGGCGAATTTGTGTTTAAGTTATATAAATGTCACCGGAAAATGGCAAACGCCGTAAGATTATAAAATAACTTGAGAGATTGTAAACTCTCGATAAACTGTCAACTGAACACTTGGGATACTTTATTACGCATCACAATTTGATAGTCTATAATATCTCCGCGCTGGTCCGAGAAATTGTGGACTGACATAAACTGGCGACCAATCAGCACTCGGTCTACAATTTTTCTGTTTTGGTGTGATAGTTAAATTGGAAACTTGGCCCCTGAACAGACCAATGAGAGCCTTGTTTCCAGGTTTACTATCACACGAAAACGGATATATTGTAGACTTGTTCTCTGATTGGTCGCCATTTAATGTCAGTCCACAATTTCTCGGAATGACTTCGAGATATTTCAAAAAGTATTCCGTTCAGTTGACAATTTATCGAGAGTTTACAATCGCTAAGTTATTTTATAATCTTACGGAGTTTGCCATTTTCCGTTGACATATAAGAATCATTAAGTAGGCATAAGCCAATGTTTGTAATGTCGGTTTCACTAAATTATTCTACTACATTTCAACATCCTGTGCGGCTGTCAGAGCATTCACAATTCTATTTCTTTATCATAATATTATGTATCGCATTTCACTCTATTCAGACCGGCAAATACGAACCTAACAATAAAATATCACGTTACGGCAGTCAAGTGAAATGCACCTTTTGTGTTTTATAGAATGGAAAGCAAACCTTTTTTTAACCTTTTGAACGCCATTGTCACGTATACATGACAAGCAAGCGCGTGCCCTGTACGCCAAACGTCACAAATATGTGACAAAAAGTACGGCGAATTTGTCGCTTGGCGTTGGGTGGACGTTAATGCGTTTATGCTCTGGCGTTCAAAAGGTTAATGGGAATAATATAAAGGGGAGAGAGAATAATGTTTGTACCTTACTGGTTTGTTATAAGGTCTATTTTCGAAGACTACTGAAACCAACTGGTAGTTTTGTTAAACAATTTCTGCTTGACTTATTTTAAGGAAACAAAGAGACAAGAAAACTATTGTGAAAATAAACATAACAATCAATACATTACAGTCCCCATTGCCTAGGTATTTTTTCAAATAGGTTGTGGGATTCCAGTCTAATTGGATGCAGATGAACACCAGTATTTTCAGATTTTTGCGACTTTAAATCGTATTAATACAACCTGGTTACTAGACTTGCGCTTAGTAGTTCGTGACCGGGAGCGCTCATTTTAGTTCGGAACTCCGTGGCGAACTAGTTCGCTCTTTTAGTTAACCAGCTCCCAACTCAACTCTAGGGAGCTGACTGATCTAGTGAGCTGAGAGAAAGGTACGTCGTTCGCGCTCTTTGCAGTTTGCTACTGCAGCGCGCTCTTTTGTTTGTTAAGTAGCTACTTTGCCGTTATTTTTTAATTTACTTATTTTAATATAGAAAATTGCTTATAAAAGTTATAAAATATGCTAAATGACGTGTTTATTCTAAATTTGTAAATTGTGGCTTGTATATTGCATAGCATTGAAAGATGAGAAGCACATTAGTGAGTCGGTGCGCGGCGACGCATCTAGGTAGGGCAGCTCCGTCCCGCTCACTCTCGCAATGCTATTAGGTCGGTCATTTCGAAGGAACTAAAGAGCGGCGGATCTGAGACCTAGTTCACGTAGTTCGCCTGTGGAAGCGCTCTTACGAACTAGTTCGTTCGCGAACTACACAAGACTACTGGTTACTTAAATTCGTAACTGAGGTAGGCAACGAGTAAATATGCAAAAAAGGAAGTAAAGACAAAGCTGTACTGAATCACATCTATGGTGAATCTTGATCCTTTACATTTTCTGGAAATAATATGGAGATGTTAGGGAAAGGTCAATGTTCTTTATGGAAAATATATATTATCAGGTGCGTACCATAACATCATAAGCTAGTTTCTGCCAGGGGCTACGCCCTCGTGAATTACGGAAATGATCCCAAGAGAACAAACTCTTAATAGTAGTAGGATTTCTTGAACACGCTACCTGTGACCATGGCGCCATCGTTGGGGGCGTCGCTGCCAGTACCCTGCTCAATGATGTGACGCAAGATCCCCTTGTTCTTGCCAGGAGACAGGTCCTCCACCTTCCAGTCTATCATCTCGATCTATACAAGCAAATAACAACATCACATGTGTATTCCCAGAATGGTGAGGTAGAAATGTACCTATAGTAGTAGACAACAGTCTGTCAATTTTTTTAATAGATTTTCAACTTTATCACTAAAACATTAGGTTCAAGGTTGATTGGGAAAATTTTACAGTTTCGGGTAGCTTGATGTGCTGGCGTCTGTACATCCATATTTTGCCAGTTGTTATGTTCAAGTCTCATGTAATAGAGGTTGAGCCTATACCGGGCTGCTATTGAGCAGTTCCAGATGGACAAACCCAGCAACGCCTTGCCCGATCCGGGAAGCAAACCCAGGATACTCAGCAGGAGAGCTTGCAACTATAAGACCACCAAATGCAGTCATTTCTAAAAGAAATAGCTTCTCTTAGAAATGAGTTCGTTTGTCCTTTTCGGGAACTTCTCCCTTGCTATGAAGATATGAACTACGATCCTCGAGCTCCCAACCCTTGCTTATTTCTCAGTAACATAATATGTGGGTTATAGTAGTGTTAGTAGAGGAGCTCGTGGCTAAATAATAGCCGCACGGGTCGATCTTCAAGGTTAAACAACGCTTGCCGAGGTTGGTCTGTGGATGGGTGACAATCTTAACATACCGAGACTCCTCCGTGCCTCGGAAAGCACGTTAAGCCGTTGATCCTGGCTGTCACTTGTAGATCTTTGGCAGTTGTTACAGATAGTCAGAAGCCAGATAATCTAACTCCAGTCTTGCCAAGGAGTACCGTGTTACCGTACACTCACACACGGTCATCCGATCCCAAACAAAGCAGTCTGTGCTATGGCAACCAGACAACTGATAAACATACTTATATATTTCTAAATACATACATATTATAGATAAATTACACCCAGACACAGAACAAATGATCATGCTCATCACACAAAGATTTGTCCTGGGTGGGAATCGAACCCACGACCTCCGGTTTAGCAGTCAGGGTCACTAACCACTCGACCAACAGGCCAGTCTAAGTTAATGAGTTGTGGAGGTCTGGTAGGCAGCTCCTCCACGTAAAATACTGGTATTATATTTCAAAAGTCAAGGAGGTAGTTTTGCATCTTTCCAAATCCTTGCAACTTTAGTTTTTGTTATTTACACCTAGTTAAGCAATTATGCCCAAATTCTTATTGCAATGGCTAATTAGCCATTTAATTACTAATTAATTAACAATAGTCTGTACAATATACATAAAAACCACTTAAAAAAAAGTGAGTTTATGGATTTATTTATGTTCCATAATATTTGAATGAGCAGAAAACTACAAATACAGAATTTCCACCCTTTATGGAGCCATGTTGTACTTCTGCAACACACCATTCCAGCAGACGTAAAATTATACCAAAACCCGATTGATCGACTTTACGCGGTGTTGTACGTCGGCAAGAAAGCATTCTAACGATTTAGTTACAAATCGGGTAACTAGATAGCGACACTTCCATTACGTTAGCATTGAAGTGATAAATTTGTGCAAACCGGCTTAGCTCTCTTTGAATTTGTTTACGAAAAGTGATTTATTGGTGAAATAGTGAAATTTGGCTTTTGAAATTGATGTGAGTAAAAGGTAAGTTGATGAATTTCAATAATCAACATTTTGTTTTTGCAAATTCAAGTATTTTTTCATTTTTTTTAGAAATTTTGTTTTGTTGCATGAATGCAACATTGCGCGTTTGTGTTAGATTTTTTTGCCGTTTATTTGAATTTTGGATATTTCTTTTTCAGGATCAAAATGAGTTGTAAATTGCGTACTTTGACTACTCACGACCTGAAAGTATATTAGGACAGCGGGAAGATAGTGAGGATGGCCTAGATTTTTCTGACGATGACGATGTCGCCGATCCAACATATAACTCCCAGCCGAATGAGCACGAAAGTTCTGATGACGACCCAGAGGAACCACCTGAGTTGGAAAATGAATTTCAGTCTGCCACCACTTTAGAAACTCCATCCATAAATACTCAGTTCAGTACTACAGTAACGGATCCAAGTTCAGCCATCGATTGTCCTAGTACTAGTTCTACAGCAGCTCCAAGTACAATAATCGTGTGAATAGGACAAATATCATATGAAAACGAAAAGCCTGAACATAAATGATGACCAACTACATTTTCATGGATCTGATACTGATGATTTTGGCTTTAGGAACTGTAAGAGGAAACCGAATTCCCAATTGCAAATTGGCAGATGAAAAAGTTTTTAAAAAATAACCATGCGGTACTTCAATAGAACAGATCGGTAACTGCAATGGCGTTGATGTGGCTGTAGTGGCTGTAGTGGCTTCGAGAGGAAACAAAATTGTCACTCTAGCATCCAATTTCACAAGAAAACACCAAACATTTATAGTGAGAAGGTGGGACAAATCTAAAAAGCGTCCTTTTGTCGTAGCAGAATATAACCGACATATGGGTGGTGTCGATCTACTAGATTGTGTGATGGGCCACTCTAAGATAAAACTCCGTAGTAAACGTTGGTATCTACAAATTTTTATAATTTTTTAGACATGGCTATGTGTAATTCATGGCTTTTATACCGAAGAATAAATGCTGCAAAGGGTATCAGTAAAACTCTCAACTCAGCTGAATTTAGAATAGCCATAGCAGAAACGTTATGCAAATATAAGACAATCAACCGTACAAAGCGCAAAAGTGTCATTGAATGTCTCATTCAAGATAAAAAGAAGAAAGGTCCAGCTCAACATGTTCCTCTGAAACATGTGAGGTTGGAGCAATACGGACACTGGAGAGTTTGGGTGGATAAAAGAATGAGGTGCAGATTTCCAGGCTGCACAGGGTATACGCAAAACGTTTGCGAAAAATGTGGGGTTAGCTTGTGCTACAACAAGCAAAACAACTGTTATAAAATTTTGTTATTTCGTAACTTTCTTTATTTATTTTTTTTGCATTAATGAAGCAATGTTGTATTCCTGCAACACATACTTTTTTCGGAATAATAAATATTTATTTTGTATTGTTTTTTTTTCTTTTATTATTTTTCCCATAAATAAATTCTCATTTAACACCTAGTCTCTGCATAATTAATTTAAATAATGACCTTGCGCCATAAAGGGAGTCATGAAAATAATTTACAATTTCTTAATTCTGTGTTACTACATTATTATTTAAAATTTGCATGTCATTTAATAAAAATAAAGAGGTTATAGATTGTCAAGAATTTCAATGTAAAAATATTCATGAAAAAGATCACAACTAAAATATTCAGTTCAATTTAATTAAATGTGCTATTATTGATAAACAATAGGAAGTAGACTGATAAATAGAAGGCCAGTCTTCAGAAATTGAAAATACTTAATTTATTTAGTGTACATTTAATGTGTTTCAATGTTTTTTTTTTCATATCTATTTCAGGATATTGTGGTGAAAAGGAGACCCAAATTAATCAAAATTAGTGGTTTATTCCAAAACCACATATCCTGTGACATTATCATCATGCAATAATACTGTCTCCTATAACATAATTGAATAACCCTTTGAAATGTAAAAACTCAACATACTTAACTGTAGAACAATGCATAATATTGGCTTGAGGTTTTAAAGTCATAGCTCTTACAAACGGGACTTCTTTTTTTTTAATTTGAGGTTATTTTGCTCTTGACTCTAATCTAGGTCTAAGGTGACGGAATCAACGATGGAGTGAGCTTACCCAGAAGAAGCCTTCAAGGTCTTCAATATAAATTGGTGTTTTAGTATTTTAAAGGTATTTTGTCCTGCATTGCATGCCCCTGTCACCTGTACATGTGGGGGCCTTTTGGCTGTGTCAGTGAATGGTGTTACTGTTGCTAAGTACTGGGTCAAACATATTTTTTTTTTTTTCATTAACATGCTAAAAAGAAGATTTTAAAGTTTATTGAAAAGAAAAAAATGTGTTGCACAAACCAAATGTGAAAATGGCCAGAAGATGATGATGAAGATAGATTTATCGTATGGTGCTAATTACCTCAAACTGCAATGTGGAGTGGGGAGGGATCTTGGGTGGACTGCCGCCAGCACCATAGGCGTACTCAGGGGCACAGGTCAAGACGCACACCTCCCCTTTCTTCATAGTAGCCACTCCAATGTCCCATGCTTTAATTACGGTGTCTGAGAAAAGAAGACAAGTTATTATAGATTCTTAAAATAACACATGGCATTTAATTTAATTAACAAGCATAAGATAATATCCTCATTTCAATTTTCCTTTCTGCATTGTGTATTGGTCAGTGACATATAATTTAAAGGCTACCAGCTTTTCAAAAAATATAATTAAAATTTTGTGTGGATTTGCAATGACTCAACATTAAATTTTGCAAACATTTAAGTAAATATTGGATCAGCTGGTTCCTATTATTTCCTAGTGTTTGAATGTTTTTCCTCTCAGTGCATATTTTAATATTGGTTCTTTTCAGAAAGGTCATTCATTCATAATTAAATATTGTAACTGATCTAATTTGTTGATAAAAATTATGAAAGGGCTTGGAAATTACAACTGTCCATGAGCTACTTAGTTTCATACTAAATGCGGATTCTGAAAATAGACAACTAGGTTAAAGATAAATCGATCAAGGCAGCTGATCAAGAGGTCATGAACTTTTATACAATTATAAATTTAATAAAATATTACCCTTCCCCAAATTGAACTCGAACGGCTCGTTCCTGTCTCTGCTGGAGTCGAACTTGGTGCCATCTAGGAGTGTCCCTGTGTAGTGCACCGTGACCTGGCACCCAGGGTTGGGAGTATCAGTCCCTGTACCCTCCTTGATGATCCTTTTCAACACACCGCGGTTACCGTCCTTTGTGATATCTACGCCTTCATCGACAGTCATGTCTGATGATTTTACTTTATTATTTTACTAAGGATCGATTAAAACTGCAACGCGTACGTTGCTATTTATACAAATTGATTATTTTTTCTCGAAAACTCAGAATGAGTCGCGCGCCGGTCAATCTTTTTGAATGATTTGCGCACCACAGATACACATACAACACGAGGAAGCGTGGTTTTTGGAATTTTCTAGAGTGACTGTGTCTATATCTATCTCTTTCGTTTATACTAATTAGAAAGAGATGCATTTCATAATTTTTAAGAAGCTTTGTATTTTGTAAACAACCCTTTTACCCTAAATTATTTATCTAGTTTTATGTTTCCTGGGATAATATAGAAAAAATCTAAGCATTTTATTTTGTTTGCATTCAAACTGCCTGATCAAGATTTTTGTTATCTGTTGTCTTTTCCGTTTCTTTTTACGCAGAAACATGAATAACTGAAATGGTAATTTAGGATGGAAAATAAAAAGTTTAGAACCTTGAGAATGCCAATGAGGGTTCTAGAATATTTTCATATTCTGGTTTAATGGTCTTCTGCGGACATAACCCTGACAGGAGGTACTGTGACCCATGCAAAAAACAGTAAAGGCTGCGCATTTTCTAGCGTGGGTAAAATCTAAAACATTCCCAAATAAAAAAAAATGCAGTTGCATAGCATGTTACCGCAGCTAGTGGGCTCTCGATTTGGACCTACTCAGAATGGCATTGCCACTAGTACAGTTTCAAGATCTTCCCAACTGTAGTTCTTAGGTCTAGGGACTAAGATAACTTAGAGAGGTCTAAAAATAAAAAATAAACAGGGCAAGTATTCATATTTACAATTAATTTATTATAAGGTTTCAGTCTTTAGAAGTTAGATTTACTGATAATGTAAGTACCTAACATTACACATTACAATTTAAATGCTAGACTGATAAATTTTAAGCATATGATGTTATCTTGCATTGTAAAGTGACTATATTTATTTAATTGGTATTTGTTTTACAGATATTATAATATGTACACCTGAATAAATACAAGCTACCCTTACCTATTTGGTATAAGTTATATAAATGAAAGCAGCAAAATTAATTTTGATCTTCAGAAATTATCAAGTTCTAGAATTATCTAGACTTCTTATCAACACTTACAGATTTAAGTTTATTTTTTAGTGACAACCATAAATAAAAATAAATTTTAACAATTGTTAGGACATTTAGTTACATAATATCTATAAAACTTTGATGAACTTTGTGACAATAGTTTGTGGACTAGGTCATTTTTCCACTCATCCGATCCATCGCAACAGTCACAAATACCATCATTTACTTGACTTGATGGTATCTTGTTGAGGGACACCGGCCGACTTCTGTACTGAGTCTCACAATAAAATGTTCCGTTCACACATGCACTTGTGCTGGGCTCATCAGTTCCATCTTCACAATCACAGAACTCATCATTCACCTGCTCGAAAGGTATTCTTTGGTCAGATTGTAAACAAATGAATTGATTTTGATTATTTGGTCTGTATTTCGACATATGCGAGTACAATACACCATGAATTATGCCATTTGTATTAATAAACTTGTCTGCATCAGAACGTAAGTGTGTGTAGGTTTCCACTTTCGCATGATCCAGTTCGAGATCCAATACTGGAGCAACTCTGCTGTTATTGCCGGCCTCTGACGTTATAGCCAAGAAAAAATACAGTTGGTATAGTATGAAACATACAACCATACACAGAGTTAGGATTATGATGTTCTTCTTCTTTTTAAGACCCATTTTACCACTCATTCAGATAAAAGTCCACTCACTGCACTCTTGTTTCAGTATTTTGCAGTAATTTGTCGATATTAATAAATAAACACTGAAGTTGAACCAGTGAACATTTACATTGCAAACGGTAACTAATTCATTGGTATAAACCCGTATGCCGTCTCTATCATTTCGGATTAGGAAGATGTGATAGAAGCAGTAACTCAAGCAACTATTCAGCACAATACATGGAACGTTCAACTTTGAAATGTCACTAAAGTGACGTATACATTCCAATTCAAAATATACTGTTTTTTTGAGAAGAGATAATTTTTGCGTTGTGTAAATTTCTTAATAATTATCATGTCCCCATTCAGATGTGATAGTTTAGTGCTGTATGAATTGTTACAGTTTTTGGCTTATCCTTTGCTCTTTACTACTGGGAACATGCAAACAGAGGCAAAGACTAAAACGGCTCAAAGATGAACTCAACGTGAAATGATTTTTCTGAAAATAGCGAAACATGTCCATCATGCTGTCAACTGTCATTATACATTGACATAAGTTACGTCACAAACGGGTAAATAAAAAGTGCTTTTATTGACGAATTTGACGAAGAAATTCTTTACAGTGAAAAAACCAAATAAGAAAAACCAATCTTGTCTTGTGATTTTAATTCAATGTGTGAGTTGTAAGAAAAACATCATGGACTTTTTGACGGTAGACCGTCCAGTGTCGTCCTCCTCCGAAAAGAAGGGGGACGAATCTGAAGCTAATGAAGATCTTGAGGTAAGTGTTATTGGTTTTATGCTACTGATGCATTTGTAATGTATATTTTTAGCAGACTTTCCTTTTGAAGGCAGTTGGCAGACCTTAATATTAATTTCATCAAGCTGTTTGCTTGTCCAATAACAAATCCTTTGTTTCATACTGTATTAGATTGTGGGAATGTTAGTAGTAATAAATGCTATCTAAGGCTTATAGTTGAGCCTTTCGACCGTTTTATTGAATAAATTTTGAAGTTAATTGATCACAAAAGGCTGCTTGTAGCAACTAGTTATCCCAACTGCTGCATACAATGTATTGGAACTGCTCCGTTGGTCTCGCGATCGGAAGCTCGACTGCCGAGTTGGAGTCCTGGGTTCGATTCGCAGATCGGGCGACAAGTGTTATTGGGTTTTTCCAATAGGAATTTCTCAGTGACAGCCTGGAGTTTGGAAGAGTGTGGTGTCACACCCCCGTGCCTCAGAAAGTATGTTAAGCCGTTGGTCCTGTGCCAGATATCTCTGCGGTCGTTTTGGGTTGCCATCTCATCAAAATATGTGAGTGATGGAAGGGAGAGTGCACCTGTGTTTGCGCACACACTATAATATGTCCCGCGCAGATGGCTAGTCTCTGTTGAGATTGGCTGCCATGGCTGAAATCGATCTTGGAGAACTATATATTGGAACCTTAGAAGATTATATTTTATCCAATAGTCACCGAACTGAATGTCACCATGCCAGTATATTTTAGTGTCAGTTGTTTGTTATCATGACAACATGGTTGGCGAAGTGGTTGAGCGATTGGCTGCTGCGCTGCATGTTCGATATATAGAATATTTGTATGGCCTACAGATAGTTGTTCCGGGTCTGGCTGTTTATTAATTTAATACAGGAGAAATTCCTCGTGTGGGGCAACATTTAAAAAAAAAACATTATCAGATGATTACATAAGGCCAGGGACTACTTGCTTAGAGAAATTAAAAGGCCATATATAATGTCTGCCAATATTAGTCTCGTTATACATTACAAATGTTATTTCCAAGGCTTTATGTTTGGTTGCGGAATTTGTTCGAAAGAGTCACCGCGGCCCTGGAACGCAAAGGGCTTTAGAAGGAACACGGATGGGATTTAGTCAGTAAAAGTCTGACACGCCCTTCCGCTCCACCCAGAGCGGAAGAAGTCATTTGATGATTTCCCATCCTTAAAAAAAAAAAAAGACTGTGGTTAATGCCATGATGTTTGTTAAAGTTGATGATTTGGCACATCCTGAATTTATGGGCCCACTTGTACACTGCTTTCACTTATACAGGTTGGATTTTTCAAATGGTTGTGTATGGCCTAATCCGCAACTATGAGGAATACCGAAAAATGCTTACTAAAAGCAGATTCTTGCTCCATTTTGATGAAAACTAAAATATTAACACTGGATAAAAAAAAAAAAAGACAGTCAATAGTAGTACTTACCTACATAATATTTGATAAAAATCTCTTTCCTGTAGTTTGCCACGATATTACTTCCCAGAATGTTCATCCTTATTAGCAACATTTTCAAACATAATGGTATAATAATACAGTGTTTAGTTTTCTTTCCAAATCAACTAGTTTGATTCGTGACTAGGAACATGCATATTTAGTTGTCATCAAAATCAAGCCTGAGACTCCTTTGAGTATTTTTTGGTATTCGTCATAGTTTTGGATTTGGCCATCTATGCCCACTTGAAAATTCACGCTGTATAGCCAAGCTGAAAATTATTATCAGTAAATAGGTAGGGAAAATTATGGCTCAATCTCATAATACCAGATTCGCGAAACACCAGATTCGCAAAACACCAGTTTCGCGAAACACCAGATTCGCAAAACACCAGATTCGCAAAACACCAGTTTCGCAAAACACCAGTTTCGCAAAACACCAGTTTCGCAAAACACCAGATTCGCAAAACACCAGATTCTAAAACACCAGATTCTCAAAAAACAGATTTGTGTTATACCTTATGTACAGTTGAATGCAAATTGTGTTTCCAAAGAAAAAAAAAGTAGGGACAAAACTAAACTAAAAATAAATAAAGCAGAAATCAAAGTATGGGTACTTTCTTACACCAAAATAACAATAGATCTTTTTGAACAAGAAGCACAAATTATAAGAACAACCTCGGGCACCATAGGCGGGAGGAGGCCGCATAGCAGGGCACCCCAGCATCAACAACATATTATATCCCGTGTTTCCCGTTCCCATAAAGCCTATCATTTACAAAAAAAACCAAATCCCACTGGTAGTTCCAGAGATTAGCGCGTTCAAACAATCAAACTCTTCAGCTTTATTATATTAGTATTATAGATTAAACCTACCTAGTCTTAATAGCAAAATTAATTATTAAATTAATAGTCACCTACCACATTACAAAAGACTGCTGGCCAAAGAGTGAACTTGGGCTTCCCCAAGTTCATCTAAGTTTTTTTTGTTTTGCAAATGCTAAAAAATTTTTTTTTTAGGTGGACAATTCAAAGAGTGTGCTGCTAAAGATAGCAACACTATATGCGGAGCAGTTGATGAGCGATCTGATCCTGGAGGTTGGTGGACATGGGTACCCGGCACATCGGCTGATATTGTGCGCCAGCAGTGAAGTTTTTCAGGTAATTTTTCGGTTTTTCGGGCAAAACAGATTTTGAAAAAAAATTTTGCTTCTAGTTCTGCTAAGATTTAAGTTGTGCGTGGGGGGATCCTGCCTAACATATCTAGCCCAGCTCCGCCCAGAAATACAGAAACTTCCTTGCGGGCTTCAGAGGCTTCGCAGAGCGACCTCACTGTAGCGAGGATTTGTGCAGGCTGAGAAGCCACAGCCTCGCTCCAGGATTACCTGGGCGGTTGACTTCTCGGTGCTAAAGTAGCCCCTACAGAGTGCGGCAGTCTGTGGCGTCTATGTAAAAAAGATGTTAGCTTAAGGAACAAAGGCTTGAAATTGACCCTATTATTATTCTGGGGATACTTCTGCTTAGGCTGAGAAGTTATTTAGTTAATCACGGGTGTAAACTCACTCTGTTGTCATTGACCATTTGTTGTTATGAAGTTCTGGCTAATCCATGAACGAAACTGTGAGAAAGGTGGGGGAGGACTGGGTTTGGGCTTAGCACTGCCATCTCTTCAACAACTTCGCTTCGCAAGTTAGTCTGTGGCGTTATTGTCTAGGTGATCATGATCTTAAACGGCTATATTCTTAACACCCAACTGTATTTGGTCGATAAGTTGTTTAGTTTGAAAAATGCCAACTAAATCTGTGTCTTGACACAGTGATGACTTGTTTGTTATTTTATAGGTGATGTTGATGAACCGCGAGTGGAGTGAATGGCGAGAAAGTCGTATCGTGCTGCAGGAGACGCCCACAGCTGCCTCCGTGTTCCCACACTTCCTCAAGTATGTAGTAGTATGTCTTGTATAATTGGTCTCTTTCAAGAATAAATGAAGAGACAGAGGCACCACTTTTCACTCATCCTCATCAACAGTTCTTCAAACTGAACAAGACTGTGGTGATGAGGAGTATAACTAAGTATGCAGTGGAATAAAATATTGTTTACTTAAAGGAGGTTCACTTTTACTTCTTAATTCATTAACTACCATCTGTAGTTATAAAATCGTTTGTGATTGACCTAGCAACGCTCAGACAAAACTACTGAAGTCTAAAAAGCTGAAATTTGGAATATAGGTTTATTTTATAACGTAAGCAGAGGACCGACGTCTACGCGTACGAAGTCGCAGGCTTCAGCTAGTTTCTATCTAATAATACGTTAAAAACAATTTTAATAACAGATAATATTAACTTTGTTCCAGGTATTTTTATACTGGGCAGATTCGAATATCTCATCAAACCGTGTTACCAGTTCTTTCTCTCGCTGATAAGTATAATGTTAAGGTAAAATACTAATAACAAACTACTTTGAAATTTTAAATAGCACAATCAAACCTCTTTTGTCAAACATATTCCTGCCTAAGTCATAAGAATCTTCATTGCCTAGTTGCCACATCCTGGCTGCCAAAATCTGTGAGAATAAAAAGTTAATTTTGCACATGTCAAATGACCCTACCTAAAAGGGCAGATAACGTTATAAAGTAAAAACAGATTGTAGAAAATTTCGAACTAATCCATGTGTTTAGATTAATCTAAAATTTTCTCAATAACAATATCTGCTTCTTTGTAAAATGTCTCCTTGTCCGTTCCCAAGCTTAAAGGCCGGCCGTATACGTGCGGTTTCCTGATTAGGAATTCACATTTAGAGACTTGAATCAAATTGTACATACAAAATATACAATTCAACGAGGCACACACGTTGGTATATTTTCCGAATGGGACAAAAAGCTGACATTCCTTTCCAAAACAAGTCATGCGTTCGGGTCTAAAGAATGGAAAACCGAACGTCTACCCTAGTTTCACGAAATTCCCAATCAGGATACCGTACGTATGCAGTCAGTCGGCCTTTTTGTTTTTGACTGAACAATCAATTTTAATTTCTGGGAGAATTTTGGTTACTTAAAGTTCCTTCCGAGTCAGGACATTTTTAATTTTAGAGCGCAATTCTCCGGGAGAATCTCGGAATTCCTGGAGAGCTGGGATCCCTAAACATAACCCTTCCCCTGACATATTAAGTCTCTCAACTAAAAGTAGCTGAAACTCATGACTATCATAATTTCCTCAGGATCTAGTCAGCCTCTGCCTGAGCTACATGTCGCAGCACATCGCGCAGGCCGCGAAGCGCGCGCAGCTCATCTCATGGATGCAGTACACCATGGCGTGTGGACACAATGATGTTGCTAAGGTACTATTTCTGATCTCGTGCAATTAGAAAAGGGAGCGTTCAAGTATTACGTAACGCAATTAACGCGCCGTAACGTTTATCTGTACCCCCCTCCCCCCATATAACGCGCCGTAACGTTTATCTGTACCCCCCTCCCTAAACGTTACGTATCATCCAAGTGAAAATTTTTACCTAAAAGTCACAATTATGTCTACTAATACTCATGTTACCATTTTTTTTTTAATAAATAAATGCCATTTCAAGAAATTATTGATGTTTATTTTTGTTTGGCAAAATGACTACTGTTTAGTGACAGTGTAACTCGAAAATATGTTTAGTGAGTTAAATAAAAAAAACAATGTTACGTAACGCGTTGTTCGAACACCCCTCCCGCTCCTGTAACGCATCGTAACACCCCCCCAAATTGCGTTACGTAATAGTTGAACGCTCCCAAACACCGTCGTTTCATCCATTTGTGCTGACTGCTAGTCGGCATTGGGTACACAATCATGCATGTATTGATAAACTTGAGGGCCAATATTCTACCAATTTTTAAGTCGAAAACCCCTCTAAGTTCCTTAAATTTTGACAGATTGCGAGTGATCTGGCGGTTTCATGTCTTAAGTTGGGAGATTTTGATACATAATAATATTATGTTCTAGATATTTAATTTAGCGATGGCTAATAACTAATTACGGTAAACCAAAATATTATCTGGTTAATATTTATTTATCTGCTAGATAAATTGCTTTTATCTTGAAGTCGCAGTGACAACGTTTCTTTTGCGGTTGCTGCATTTCAAGATGGCTTTCGTGGTTAGACTGATAAAATATGTTGCCTAAAATGTTATCGTCCGTAAAATTTTCACTGTTAATTTACGCAGAGAAGTTTACTTTGCTTCATCTTTTTTCGCTGGTAGATGCCCTAAAATATAGTGAAATAAATTAACAAAAGCAACATTCCGTAAAAAGAAACGCAGAGCGACGCCATTATAATTGGCACGGAGTTTTTGGCGGGATTTTGTCGAGTGAAGTTTAGCGGCTGTTTTAATTATTCCTAAATTGATTCCTAGTGGATATTGTGATGTAAATTGGTGTAGTTTTGTCTCAATTGTCCTGGAAAATATGTGGAATAATTGAAACAGGCGCGATCTCGGTTAAGTGGAGCTGAGAATTTTATTGTAGACTACCTCACTCGAAACTTGCCGAGAAGGCCGAATCGATATACAGACTTTTGTATGCAATTTATTAGGTATGTGGTGGATAGGCTAAGATGAACAGGAATTACTCCCAAAGAATGACGTTCCAATTGTTGAGTTATTATACTTGGCGTTAACACACAATAAAGCCCTTTTAAATCGCTCTTTCACTTTAAGTCGAGTTCACACAACACTAATGAAATTTAGGTGCCCATAATTGTTAACTAATGGGTAACTAAGTGTGCAATCGACGCCCGTTAAGTCTCGGAAGTTCATGCTTATTTCTTGATTTTGACGGCCCACCTTAACTTGACAGGAATGCCAGAACTTCGTGAAGTGGAACCTGGAGTGGGTGTGGTCGGACAGCGACCTGAGCGAGCTGGAGGGAGAGACGCTGGTGCAGTTGCTGCAGCAGAGCGACCTGGTACTGCACAATGAAATGAGCGTGTACAGGTATGTTAATAGTGCTGCTCTCCTGACCGATTTCAGCCATGGAGGCCAATTTCAACGAAGACAAGGTGGCGCAGGACATTATAGTGCACAAGTGTGTGCGCAAACACTGATGCACTCTCTTCCATCACTCTCGTAGTCCGATGGCATTCCGACACGACCGGAGAAAGATCTGTCGCAGGACCAACGGCATAAC
>NDFZ01004793.1:126231-168898 GCA_002192655.3 Mamestra configurata
TGGGTGTGACCTGCGTGGCTACAGGCAGATCGCGAAAAGGTGCTTCCAGCAAACTCGATCCGCCGGAGCAATCAGTCGTGGGTCTTCCTAAACACCTACGCATCTGTAACTCCCTAACAATACGGATCCTGCTTGATAATAAGAGTAGTGAAAATTATGTTTCTTAGTCTTCCTTTAGAATATCATCATCATCATCCACAGCCCGACTTCGCCCACTGCTAAGCATAGGCCTCTCTTATATTGTGCCAATCCCCACGTTCCTGTGCCAGCCTCATCCATGTTAAACCCGCGATGGCAACAATGTCCGGCCATCTCCCTGCCGGCCGACCAACACTTCTTCTTCCAGTCCTCAGACGCCACTCGGTCACTGCGGGATCCCAGACAGTGGAATCGTTTGTCCAGGACTCGTCGCCACTGTTGATTCTGACTCCCAGCTCAGGACTCACAGTGGGGGAATAATATGGCGGGCTTATCCATAAATACAGAACGTTTTATCAATTTAAAATTATAAAGATCGGCCAAGTTGTGCTTTACGCCTGTCAAGTTCTGTTTCTAAAATCGATTTCTGTTTGCTATATATTTTAACTCGGCCTACAAAGTTACCCCTGCAGGGCCTCTGAGTAAGAGAGGATTTTATTTTATCGCCCAAACGAGCGCGGTGCGATTTAGCGGATCCTACCAAACACTATTGTACCAGGAAAACAAAAAAAAACAAAATCAAAATCGGTTCATCCATTCGAGAGCTACGATGCCACAGATACACACACACACCCTTAATACACACACACACACAGACACGTCACACTTATAAAACCCCGTCGTTATGGCGTCGGGGGACTCGGGGGTTAAAAATACAACGCTGAGAAATAAATAGTAATTTTTCAATGCCGCTTTTATTTCTTTTCAGGTTCGTAGTGCGGTGGCTCAGCAAACAACGCGAGCGCTTAACCGCGAGTGATCTCACGGAAGCAGAGTTCAAGGTGCACTGGGAGTCCCTTGTGGCGGCTGTGTTCTCGCATGTCAGGTTATATAACTTATCCTGTTCCTTCATAGAAAAATTTGAAAACATTTGGTTGCGTAGCAAATATACCCGAAATTTTATATGGCACATCAACTTTGAACTATTCTGTAATGTAATAATCTCACAGTGATAACTTTGGTGAAGTGATCTTGAAGTGAGCCATCTCAAATCCCTAGCATCAATTGGAATGACAGTTTACGTCATGCAAAGTCAAAGTCAAAGCAATTATTTCAAATAAACCATTAACAGCTAACACATTAAGTACCTGATCAACTGTATCCATAGAAGAATCGAATTATTTTCTGCATCAATCGTCGTTTTCTCCTAATCATTAAAATATTGCACACTTGCTTCTCCAATTTACTTGGGACATTGGCAGAATAGTCGTCATCGGCTTTGTTTGCCATATATTAAAAATAGAATAGAACCATTAACAGGTACTTTTGAATTGTCAATGTTAGTCCGTCAAAAACATGAAGCTATTTCAAGCTTCACTTAAGTTTTTATGGTGAGTTTGTTTTAGGGAATTGATCGGCAGTATAATTCGGAAATTGAAAGTGCCACATTGAGCCCAAAATACTACAGACACGATAAATATGTACAGTAATACCCCGCTTTACGCGACCCCGTTATGCGCGGTTTCGCTTTAACGCGAATTTCAAATTTCGCGTTAAAATGCCTCGCATTACGCGAATTGATTACTTAGGAATATGTATGTTCATAATGTAGATGCAGAGACAAGTACTTGAAGACGTTGCTGCAATGATTGAGGGGACTGAACTTGAAGATGTCGCGGTAGAAGATCTCGAAAAGATTTAGCAACGCACGACGAACCTCTCAGCAATGAAGATCTAATCGAGTTACAGAATTATCCCATCAACGATGAGGAAGAACAAGTAGGAGAGAGAGTTTTATCTTCAAACGGAATACAAAATGCTCTTTCAAAAATTTATTCAGGTTTGGACATATTGCAGAGCAGACAGTGATGAGCAAACAAGAAAAAACAGCGATGGGTGTTATGAACGTATTTTACAAGAACGTTAAAGAAACGCAACCCAAAAGACAATAGATGTATTTTACCGTAAAAAGAAAACATGTAATACTGCATAGTATTAATTAGAATTAAAGTGATTGATTCAAATTACATGTATATTTTTGTATAAACTTTTGACTATGTATAATCGGAAACCCCGATAAACGCGAATTTCACTTAACGCGATTTTTTGCGAAACGTATCCCTCGCGTAAAGCGGGGTATAACTGTACTTTAAAACTTTCTTTAGTGTGAGCAATATTGTTCTCTCTTGTAAAAAAATTACCAGAGTTCATTGTCTATGAAAATATATGCTTATACTTGTGTTTTATTGACAGATTCCCGATGATGTGTCCGAACCAGCTGGCGAAGCTGCTCCTGTGTCCACTCACACAGGAACATAAGGACTTCTTCATGGAGCGGATGGCCATCGCCATGAGTTATCAGTCAGGTAACATACATTCAGCTTATTGTAGTGTAGACTAGATGACATGTGACCTCGTAAGCTAGGGGTAGACTTACTCCAGGGTTGCGGAATTTGTTCGAAAGAGTCACCGCGGACCTGGAACGCAAAAGGCTTTTGAAGGAACACGGATGGGTTTTAGTCAGTAAGAGTCTGACACGCCCTTCCGTTCCACCCAGAGCGGAAGAAGTCATTCGATGCTTACCAACCTTAAAAAAATATTGAAAAGGGTAGAGTCACCGCGCTAAGCTGCCAAGTTAATATCATCTTCATCTTCCTGCCCTTATCCCATGTTACTTGGTGTCGGTGCAAGACATTTTGTCCTGCCTACCGTCACGCTATCACTAACTCCCTTTTCTTTCATATCACTCCAGACATAATCCATCAATCTAATGTTACCTAATGCACGGTCAGGATTATTTTGGCGCTATTTCTTCAAAGACGCAAGTAGGCGTTTATGTAATGTTTGAATATTATGGTGTATTAAATCAGCTCGTGGCTAAATAATAACAGCCGCACGGGTCGATCTACAAGGTTAAGCAACGGTTGCCGAGGTTGGACCGTGGATGGGTGATCATCTTAACATACCGAGACTCCTCCGTGCCTCGGAAAGCACGTGAGGCCGTTGGTCCCGGCTGTCATTTGTAGATCTTTGGCAGTCGTTACGGATAGTCAGAAGCCAGAAAATCTGACACCAGTCTTACCAAGGAGTACCGTGTTACTCAGTTAATGGGTTGTGGTTGAATCTGGTTTGACTGGTAGTCGACCCCAATATAGTTGGGAAAAGGCTTGGCAGATGAAATACCTGTAACGTGGGGTGTCAAGGCTTGGCAGATGAAATACCTGTAACGTGGGGTGTCGGAGTGCGGTAAAATAGGTACTTAAATGAGAGTACCTATTTCACCGCACGTTCCATTGTAAGTTTCTTAATTTTTAACTTTCGAACAATGTATACAGGCTTCGTAAATGCTTTTTTTGAGTATCTGAATGATATGTGAAATAGATATGATGAAAAATAAAGTACGCACTTCCAATGAAAAACACTTGCTCCCCAGGACAATACGAACGCGTATCCGAAGTCCAGCAAACGGAAGCAGGTCGCATGCTTTTCACTCCTCGGCTCTACACCGAAGACACGTGGGGCTCCGTCCTCGCGGTGGACAACTTCCACTCCTTACCCTGCTACCACACGAGGACATTCATCTTCTCCACCAGACCCTCGATAGCTGACGTGGCTCCTCAGGACAAGCTGACTGAATGGACGGTGGATCTGTATCCCAAGGGAGTCTGGTTCAGGAAGAGTTTGCTGATCGTGTGGGCCGGGACTTACGATGTGAGTATGCTTGTGTTGGTGTAGTGCTTTCAGCTTTTAATGTCAAAGCATCTCTTGGTTCTTGCAGCTGAGATAGGACCCGTTTTGGTCTCGCACAGGTCGCTGTGTAGTATTAGCAGAGGTCGGAATTAGGTAGAGTTATTTATTTAGTTGCATCGAAACGTTGATATTAATATGGATCTTCCCGGGATTTCTAATAGACAATCCCGTGTGGCCAATAATATTACAAAAAAATAATAATATTTTTTCTTTTTTTCTCACAAGCTATGTTGTGCAAACTACAAATGTGACAGCATAGCGCGTGTGCGCATTGGAATTTTGCAACTTCGGACATCCGTTGATGTAAATTTGGCAAATTTAAATTGTGTATAAATAAATAACTTTTTTATTAATAAACCACGGGATTTTTCTGTTTTTTAAAATTAAGGTTCTAAGGCTCGGGATTTGAGGCATATCTACTTTATTCTTTCGCTGTATGAAATCAGTGTAAGTACATAAATAACTTACCTAATTCCGACCTCTGATTATTAGTTTCTAATCACTTAATTCCACTCCTCCACACGAGCTCTGGCTAAATAATAACAGCCGCACGGGTCGATTTGTGGATGAGTGACCATGTTAACATACCGAGGCTCCTCCGTGCCTCGGAAAGCACGTTAAGCCGTTGGTCTCGGCTGTCATTTGTAGATCTGTGGCAGTTGTTACAGATTGTCAGAAACCTAAAAATCTGACTTCAGTCTTGCCAAGAAGTACTGTATTACCCAGTAATTGTCGCTTGTGAAGGTCTGGTAGGTAGTCGCTCCAATTAAAATACTGGTATTCAGCAGAATCCAGTTTGACTGAAAGTAGACCCTGATATAGTTGGAAAAGGCTAGGCATAAGATGAAGCATTTAATTCCATTTTGTCTTGTGCGAGGCCCAAATAAGCGTTTTAAGAAACTCTTCCTTTATTTTTTCTTTTGGCTCCTCTGTGAAGGCTGACCTTCTTAAAACCCGTACATTTAAGTCGTGATGTCGTTTTCTGCTTTTTTTGTTTGCGTGATGTTACTCTGTCTATACTCGTATACAGCCTCCTACTCGTTCTCTTGGGTAGAAATTTTGGTATTTTCAATGTCTATAACTTTTATTGTTCATTGCTTTAACGATTTCCTAAACGGATCTTATTGGCAAAATAATAATTTCGCAACCTGCACGCTTCTGCCTCTTTTATACGGTTAGAAAAAAAAATTGGGTACTGCTAAATGCGTTTCGTTAACCTTTCTAACGCCATTGTCTCGTAAACATGACAAGTAAGTGCGTGCCCTGTACGCCAAAAGTCACAAATATGTGACAAAAAGTACGGCGAATTTGTGGCTTGGCGTCGGGGGCACGCGGTTGCGGGCATGCGTTTATGCTCTGGCGTTCTAAAGGCTAATCAGCCATCACAAAACAATATTGTTTGCGTAACCGTCAGAAACATTTCTTGCGAGATCCAACTACTCATAGCACTGCTACTGTTTACTTCATTCAAGTAGAATGTGTTAATTAACCGGCTATTTCGTTTTCTTGCTCTAGCCTTTTTTCTCCCGAACGCGTCGAGGCTCGGGCCGGGTACGTACGGTCATCACAAGTAATTGTTGAGCCACCATCCCTCCTATTTTGTCTTCTATCAATTTATTTTCTTGGTCTACTTTACCGATTTCATTGTCAATCTAGCCATCATATAGGGAACGTGTGCGGCGTACGTGGTGCCATCTAGCGATGCAAATTTTAAACTTTTTACCTCATAAATACTTGACAATTCGGTGCGGCCATAGGTCCTGCACGCTCCCTGTAGGGTTATAATAATTATATTTCTTCTTTATTGACAATGTTCACGTTTTATGTTGCGCATTACCCTTGTTATTTTTATTCAAATAATATATTGCAATAATGTATGGTTGGCTTAACGATTATTTGGTTGGATTGTATGTATGTATGTCAGATTTTTTATTGTAGGTCCAATTATCAAAAAAATGACAATTGTCGATCTTGGGTTTAGGACCAAAAAATATTTAAAAAATTAGATACTGATTTAGGAGATAAGTTTCATACAAAATTTAACTAAAAAAAAACAATAATTTAAGGTTAAAAAAAAAATGTCAGAAGTTGAGTAATACTTACCAATTAAAGTTTATCTCCCGATCTGCTTCACAAAAAATTAAATAAATAAAATAATTACTAGAGTATGAAAGCGAAATAAAACGATGGAATAAGAGAAACCATTTTTTTTCAGCGTAATCATATTGTTTGTGCCCACAGGCTTTCATTATTTTTTCGATCACGAATACCAAAAAACTCCTATAAACCTATTATTTAATATTGCTTTGAAAAAATTGCATGTAATAACTTCAGATCCACCAAACATGGACGGTCACATTACAAAATCCAAACCTTCGAACCAATTATTGTATTTTGAACTATATTACGGGAGCGACAAAGTCCTTAATACAAATTGACCACTTAAATTCAGATCCTAAGGAGAAAGCTAAAGAAAGAAAAATTGCTCGTTGTTTTCAACCAGGCTCTCAATGATTATTTATTATGTAAATGTGTTAAAAATAACACCTTTACACTGGAATATTTTTGGTCAGTTTCAACAAGATGTGTGTGTGTGTTTCCTAGCTAGATCCAAATTCAGTGGTCAGTCATTTATTGGTCAAATCATATGAGAAGGTTACCTTTGTTATGGATAATATCAGGAGGACTCAATTAAAATCAAAAGTCATTTATTCAAATTAGGCTGAGTGCCAGCACTTTTTGAACGTCAAAGTTCTACATAAAGACAGTTCCCCAAAACGCACGCCCGTCACCACTTCCTAGTGTTTTAATAAGATCGATAAAACAGTGCAAGTCTGCAGGCGCAACCAACAGCCATGCCTACAAGGTTACTTACATCCTAGGTCCCCGAGGTGGTGCTGCGGACCGTCCGCATCTCCATCACGTGCCAGAACTGTCCCGAGTACTCCGTCAACCAGTACGGGGAGACGGAGCAGCTGGAGCCCGATGTCAGGGTTAAGGTTAGTCTTTAAATATAGCCGGGAGCACCGTACCGCAAATAACTCAAGCGCTCAATAGATTCATAAAAAACGGAAACTTCTCACTGCACTCTTTTTACTGAATGAGTGGACTTATATTCGTGACTTCAAGTTTAAGCAACGCCTGCTGAGGTCGGTCTGTGGATGGGTTTGTGATTGGTCTGTGATTGGGACCATATATTACTGACCCTGACATAAAGAATAGTTAGCATGATGATTTATGTAGACTGAATGTCAAAAGTAAAACTTTAACTGCTACATTAAAAAAAGTTTGCTTGGAAAATACCCCTATTTTAAAAAACTGTGATGATGGCGAGACACATTCACTCTTCGCCGGGATTTATTAAAGAGTTGTTTTATAATAATCAAAGGACATCATCCTAGTTTCTTGCATTTTGGTGCAGATTTGAAATTGCAAGCAAAAAAATAAAATTCTTTATTCTGATAATACTTGCCCCCTAGCATTTCTTATAACCTGTAGGACATTCGAATGTGGTCCAAAATGGATGATGATAAACTACTAACTATGTATTTCAGATCGGTATCCTAGTGTGGGGTGTGCAGAAAGGAGTCGAGCACGTGTCCTCAGTCGTGGAGCGAGTGCATCGGTTCTCACCACAAAACAGGTCGGTTTTATGTTACTGTCTATCAGTTAATTAGAATACGGTAAAATATCAAAAACTCAGGGAACCACTTATATCACTGATTTATCTTAAAACTGTGAATCCATTATTGGCAATGTATTCTGGACAATGAGCAAGCCTATTGCCATCAATAAGGCACAAATTACACACTCAGCAATGAACTCTGTACACTGAAAATTTTTACGCTGTTATATTTCCAAATTTGTACCGTGTTTTTGATGTATTTATTTATTTATTAATTTAAATAGAACGGCCGCAGCCAATTACACTATTCAAACATTCAATTTATTAACTCAATCATTCATTCTTCTCACAAAAATTACAACAACATCTTTCCTCTCGCTTTCCGGCAATCTGTGGGAGTAATTTTGTGAAATGGGACGGAAGTGTGTAACAGTAGAAGCCGAGGAAGCTATTTGATTTGACCAATGAGCGCGCACAGTTGGTACTTTTAATGTTAATGTTGCTTTTTACCAATGTAATACTTCAGATATTCTTATCTTTGACTCGACTCGCTCGTTTTTTTACTAGTGCATAATGTTTTAGTAAATAAATTAATAACAAAAGAAGCAAATCAGCTTTTTTGACATACGGACCCCTATAACACAAGGATTCCAGGATAGGCCGGCCCGCTATTCCCAGACTATGCATCTCCAGAACGAGCCAGGGAGCCAGAACCAACAGTGGCAACCACCAGAAACTAAGTTCGACGAGTCCCGGAGAAACGATCAAACTGGGTTAGATCCCGCAACGAAATTAATCAGAAAAGAGCAGCGGAGGAGGGTAGGCCTGCTGGCACAGCTTTCTAATGGTGACATTCTACCCAGGGTACTGAACATAGACGGAGCCCTAGACTTCGACGAGCTGAACACGCCGCTGTACTCCCCCGCGCCGGGCAGCAGCGCCTACACGCGCGAGAAGTCGCCGCATCCCACCCCGGCCGGACACAAGTACACTCACTTCTCTAGGTAACTGTCACTCTTGTGCCTATGGGAAAATTACCCGTTTATCACTTTATCACCATGTTATAATAATAAAGCTTTATTTATCCCACACAATTAAAGATTGCAAATAAGAACAGAAATAGATAAAAAACGATTAACCACCATGTACTTATTTGCAAAATAAACAAATTACTGACTTAGGTACTGCAGGCGGCACCTATGCCTCCACTTATGAACTAAAGACCTGACGTCATACAACTTCTACATCGCGGTATCAAAGTTCTCCGTGCGATTTGAACATATACAACAGCCCAAACTTCAACCATTGGGCAGTTGCACCTGTCTGGTCGGAGGATCCTTCCTTACCAAAGGAGGATTCCGCATACCCCTATACTACTACTGAAGAGTTAAGCCAACAATAGTAGTACATGCGACGCGCGACGAGCGGGCATAAAATGTCCAAGCAGGATGGTCTCGTGCTTTCTCAGTCGTTCATTTTGTGATCGCTAGTGTCCCGAACGTCGAAAGCTATCAAAAAATTACACCGAATCTCGTGTCATCGTGCTCTCGCGTTTCTTGACTGCGACAAATGTCCGGTATATTTTACGATAACGTCTTGGAAATGAATGAACCGATTTTAATGATACTGCTACGCAAAACTCCAAAAAAATAATCAAGATTATTTTTCGAAAAAGAGTTTAGAAATACATAGAAAGCAGTTTTGTATAGAAAGTGAAAAAAAAATATCTCAAGACTCTTTTTATTGATAGTTTGTATGGAACACCGTGAGGTATGAATCCCTCGTACTACCATTCTCTTTCTTACATACAGTCAAAATTTTCTGAGTTTTTTTTAACCAGATGTTTAGTTCTGTTTCCAGCAAATGCTGTTCCAGATGCTCGGAGACGGCCGAGGTCCCTGAGCCCAGGCACTTACTGGGACCAAACAAAGATCAACTGAGGGTAAGTTGCTACAACTTTAACGTCTTTGTGTAGTACCCCGTTCATAACCATTTTCATTGTATCAGCCGAAACACGTCCAAGTCCATTGCTGCATACTGAATTTCCTATAGAATTATAAATTACTTGCTGTCGCCAGCGGTTTCGCTCGCATGAAATTATTAAATTATACCATAGGAACAGACTACAGGGATCAAAAGTATCCGATGTCCTATTCGAAGATACGATCTACCCATGTGCGCCCAAGTTTTAACGAAATCCGTTCAGCCGTTAAGACGTAACAAACCTTAGCGGCATCAATGCCGCCACATGAAAGTAAGAAGCGAAATTTGTACGGCAACAAAAAGAGCCGCAACGCCATCTATCCTGTCAGCAACGAACTAAAAACGAAATCCTGAATCGCGCAAGCAAAGTTCTCCGTGCGACATGAACATATACAACAGTCCGAATATCAACTATCGGGCAGTTGCCCACCAGACACAACGACCGTCTGGTCGGAGGATCCTCCCATTTTCAACGGAGGTATGCGGGACTTTACTCTCTGTTCCGCATACCCTCTATAAAACAAACAAACTCACTTTCGCATTTATAATGTTAGCTAGGATATTCGAAGCAAAAGGAAATTTGATGTGGTTCTGCACTATCTGCCTACCCCATGAGTAAAAGGCGTGAAAGTTTATATAGGAATGGTATACATTTGTTCCAGATACAAGTAGTGATCGTCCCGCTGACGGAGTACTGCCACGTGGGCGCCACGGACAGCGCGCAGGGCTGACAGTCCGCGGCGGCGCCCGTGTGTCGCCAGTGTATGTCGCCATACGCGACCAGGTTCAGATTCCACCGCAACTCGCACTTTGACTTTGACTTCTCAAAATTTTCAAGTACACAACGCTAAAGTCGATACTTGAATTGGTGGCGATGTGGGTTGAAATTATCATGAGCTTCTTGACTTATTTGTGACTTTAGACACTACTGTAAATTAATTTCAAAATAGTGCTATCAATTAAAATTTGTGTTTATACTTTTTTTTGTTCTGTTTAAGCTATCTTGGTGGGTGCCCAATGTTTTATTAGCCTATTTTTATGCTAGAAAAAAAATGTGCAAGAAATATATGTTACTTGTTGAGGCTAGCTGTATTCGACAGTGTACTGATTTATCTACGTTAGACGATATAAATATTGTGGTTTAATTGTAGATTTGATGTGTAACTGAATAATAAATATTATAACAAGGCATAATTATTTAAAGATATAGTAACAGGAAGGATTTGGACTCACGAAAAGTTTCAAAGATATTGTAATATCGACTTAATTGTACTTAAATATAATATTCTGTGTAATGCTTCTATTTCTGAATAAGTTTGATTGTAAATGGGAATAATCTTAATAAATAACTGCTAGAAATGTTGAGTCAAAATATTACTGTTGTTATCATTTTTAGTCCTGTTAATAATAAGAATTTTATTATTAAGTTTTCCAGCCATCTTTATTTTGTTAAAAATTTAGGTAGCTATTAATATTAACTAACTGTTGTCAGGATATTAAGGTTTAGTTATGATAATGATGTTAAATATATACTTACACGATATTTGGGTGTTGGTGAGTCTACTTTGGAGTTGCCATTTCATAATAATTATGTTACAATATTACTGGAAATATCTGTTTAGCACTGCCGACCTACTATGACGTGCTAATGCCATCCAATTCCGATTATGTAAAAGGGATAGTGCTATTCGCCGTATAGCTTCGTCTCTCACTTTGAGCGGTATCGTGATCGTTTTAAGACTTCATAGTCGGCCCCTGGACTATGAATTAAATGATATTTATTTTGTAAGTCAAGTTAAACATAACACTATTACATGTCAATATTTTTTGGTCATTTTTAAACTAGATGAGGCCGGTGTTTCCCAGCTGACTACCCTGAGAAGAAACACTGAAACAAACTCAGAAGTCAAAGTCTCTTTCAAAGTCCATACAATTGTACTGGTCAAATCATATGAGAACCATGAAGGTTAATGTCTGAAGTGGTCTTTTGATATTAAACATAGATGTCATTTTAGATACCACAGATTCATGGGTATAATTTGTAACGTAGTTATATACTTTAATCTACACACATTTGCATATTTCACACCTATTATGGTTTTTTAATGATGATGTGATACCAAACAGAACGAATCAAACCGGTTGTATTTGCTATAAGTCTAGTTTCTTAGCTTTGAGCATTTGAACTGGAAATTCGCACAAAATCCATCATGATTTTGCCATGTTTTTTTTTTGTTTTATTAAGTGACTTGCCCTTTTCTTATAGTTAAGTATCTCAAGAGCTGGTTTCTGTGTCTGTTTGAATGTCCTATAAAAAATATAGTGTATTATAATCTAGTTGTGATAGGTCAAGTCGAAAAAATTGTCTACATCAACCTTATGCTTCAGCTACACGCTTAATCTTGTTTGCGCAAACAGTTTGTGCAAACATTGGCGCAAAAACTGCATGGTGTGCTCACCATTTGTACGGTATACCGTTTTGCCGTCTTAACGCGCATTTTCGCTTGCACAAACAAGAATTGGTACAAATAAGATTGAGCGTGTAGGCTTTATGTCAATCCAAAACCGATTCTAATATAAAGTTAAAATTATAACAGTACTAGTTGAAATGTTATTAAAACTATGTGTTAGCGTGAAGTTTATTCTATTAACAATATAGGCCTTACAATTTAGAAATCGGAAATACATGCCAGAATTGGAAATCGGAAAAACATGTCTTAGGCTTGTCTTATGGATAGAACACGAAAAAAAAAACATTTTAATCCATTTAAGTATTTAAACAAATTATTGATAAGATTTTAAATAGCCATTTCAAAAACAATAGAATATTTAATAGTAACGTTATTATCGATTTGTGTACTGTATAAAATAAGGTGGTAAAATATTCCCTTTACCTTAGAAAGAGTCAAAGTTCGTTTCTATATTTTCAATTTTATGTTTTTTTCGTATTAGCACTCTCCACTTAGAATGTTCTTTTTGCAAGTTATATAGTATATGTGCAATATTTGTGTTTTGTGTACTGTTCGCGGCAGTATTATTTGTGTATTTGTTCACATGATGTTGTAAAGTTTGAACTTAAATATATTAAGTTAAAATATTTGTTTTTTTTTTCTAGGCTTCTTCCTTCTCGCGGAGTCAATCGAGACAGGCGCTTAAGTTGGATTTGTCTACTTTGCCCCACTTAACGCTTTCTGCTTTCTCCGCAGTATCTGTTAACCTTTTGAACGCCAGAGTATAAACGCATCGGCGTGCCCCCGACGCCAAGCCACAAATTCGCCGAACTTTTTGTCACATATTTGTAACGTTTGGCGTACAGGGCACGCGCTTGCTCGTCATGTGACGTGACAATGGCGTTTAAAATGTTAAGTACATCCTCACTGCTCTCAAAATGGTAAAGGAAAACATTTTGAGGGAACCGAGTTGTGGATGATAGTCTACCCCCTCTCACAGAGACGAGGTTCGTCTCCTAACAGTTGGGTCAGGATAGGCTGAGTGAAATCTCGACCGCTCTCCCGGCCTGCAGAAGGCGCATCGGGCGTCGGAGGAGGGACGCTGTCCTCTTTCGCTAACTGGGTCCAGGGGCGACGGACTTGGGGATATCCATCGCCCCCCATTCAATCATCCGGATCCGAGGTAACGGTGTGTGGTGTTCCGTTCGCCCCTCTTTGACGTCGCGAGGGGAATCAAACACTTCACCCCCCCCCCGCTGACCCGAGGTGATTTCCCCCCGTTAAAAAAAAAAGGGTATATTCATTCTGATGAAAAAAAATGATGACGGTAAAAATTAAAGTTTTATTTATACGTATAAAGTATTTATTACACAATTGACGATACATGTAAAACAAAATAATACAAAGCTCTTCATTTAAACAAATCTTAGATTCTGTACGTCGACAGAAATATTAAAAAATGGTAAGCAGTAGGAATACACGATTTTTGTCGCAAAAAATGTAATTATAGTAAAAATATAACCATTAAACATTAACTGACAAGCATGGATTACATTCATGACACCCATAGTTTTAAACATATTCAAAATTACTTACAGCAACTTGACTATTACATGACTAAGGGTTCGTTCAGATCAGCGTTTGGCCCGCGTATGAATGACTCTTCAAACGTTTTAAAAACGCGCGGTGTAGGTAGAGTACAAGGGTCTTTTTAGCCCGTGGCCAAAATCGTAACAAAAGCCCGCCATCTTGTTTTTTTAAAAATCTTTATTCATGACCATGGAAACAGTCTTTCAGTCGTAGTCTTTAGTTTGTTTTGCATTAGAATGCGGGAATGTAACACATTTGTTTGCGTTTGGCAGAAATTATATCGAGTCAGCTTTCCCGGCAAGTTTCGCTGAGGTAGTAAATACTACAATAAAATTCTCAGCTACGCTTTAAAGAGATCGCGCAATGATTGATAATGTCATATTTTCCAGTTGCGTGCACACTTCACAAAACTACACACATTTTTCATCACAATATCCATTAGGAATCAATTTTCGAATAATTAAACCAGTCGCTAAAACTTCACTTGATAAAATCCCGCCAAAAAACTTTTTCAATTCAATTTCCACAGACAAACAGCGTTCCCGTCATACCAAAAAGATCCTTGTAGCACTCTTATAAAAAAATGGTGCCGAGTCAACACGATAACACAGAACACCAAAAACGCTTTTGAACTTATCCTAAATACAAAATGATTATCTTAATTTCCAATAATTTCAAAAGTTTCCAAAATCATAGGCCAACTTATACAATTTAAGCGCTTATTATTAATAGGTTGACTTTCTCTTACACTACGCTTATCTATCGCAATATACATAGAAACCTTGTTTCGGGACTAAAGCACATTTAAAAGCAGGTAGACGAATATTCAAACAATACAGTTGCAACTCTGTGTACCCTAAGGTAGGGTAGTTTTAAAAGCTGACTACCTCACATTTAGAAAACAGCTTTTTAGGGTGAGTAGTTTTATAATTTGACTACCGCACATTTAGTTTAAAAAAAAATAGCATGGATTAAGACCTGCTTTCTTACTGCATTTTTATTGTTATGTTTATTTTTCGAAATGTTTACGGCTTCTGTTAAGTACTTATTTTTTTTTCTTTTTGTCTATAGTCTTTCTTTACATTTAGTTTTATTAAGACTCCTAATTATTCCTGTCTTAGTTATCACGGAAAAGAGACTATCATACCAATAAGGCCGAAGAATTTTCGTTAAAACTTAAATATAGTTAGGCCCGATAGAAGACGGATTTAAGCCCGTCATTAAGATCTTTAAAGATTTTATTATAATAATTTCCTTAATTAAAGGTAACGCCTAAACTTCTTAAAAGGTAAAGTGTATCAAAACAATATAATCCATAAAATAATCATAAGAGAGTACAAAGAATATACTTTATAAACTAAATACTTTTGCACCATCATTGAATTAAAATGAATACTTTTAAGTACTACGCTAAGTTGAGCCTGTTCTCGTAATACGATAGATACAAGATATAAAAAACTATTTCAATTCACGCTGGATGGAATAGTTAATGCTGAATTTCAAAGTACGATTTTTGTATAAAAAAGCAAAATGTTAGAATAATGCTTTTTGGTATTTACAGTCTTCGTTCCTTACTAAATAGACTATGGTCAGATTTCAAATGTTGCTTTAAAAAGTTATTGTCAAATTTTATAAAAAATACTTTTGTGATTTTTTTTTTGATCTCAAAACGTCTCACTTGTTATCACAGTGTTGCATTAAAAATAATGAATTAGAAAGTTAGATCCAATCTTAGAAATTATTTTATTTAAGAAATATTTAAATGGGTTGGAAAGCGAAAAGCACGCACTGAGTCGGCCACATAGGATATATCCACATCGATTTACTGAACACTAATATTTAAATACTACACACTGTCTTGCAGGTTGACTGTAAACATTGACGACAAAAAGGCATTGCTCTTTTCACCAGGAAAACACATATTGGGTATATATTGACTATTCTAATATCGTTATTAAACTCATTCACATTTTACAATATATTTGAGAACTACTTGTGACCGAATATCGCTGAAACAATGGTCCATGCAAGCGGAAAAGTAATAAAATGTGCTTTTTCATAACTTTCGTATTTGATATAAATGGCTGTTGATATAAAAATACGTTTACTTGTTAGGTCATAGAAGCAGCTCCTTGGGGAAGAGGTTCATGGAAGCGTAGTCTTCCAATACCTGGAAATAAAAGAATTATATTATATGAGAAATATTATGAAATATCTATATATATAAAAAATTGGTAGTCTGTAAAGTCGGTTTTCGGACGGTTTAACGTGACAACGTCATAACAAAACATTGATGAAATGATCGTAACGTTACAATGAGCGTAACGTTACAATGAGTCATCCTTTTTCGTGCGTGCAGCCGGCGTTCATCGATTTATTAGACGCAGTCACGTCAAAACCGGTTAAGTGCGAGCCGAACTCGTGCGCCGAGGGTTCCGCACCTACCCATTATACCTCCATAATTAAATTGGAATATTTTTTTATTGGTGGCAGGAGTCAACTATATGTATGTATATGTAAGCGGGCACAACATTTATGCCTGGAAACATAATTAGTTTGGTTTACTTGTTAATGCTTGAGTTTGTCTACTTCTGATGGCTTAATGGAGGGCTAGCTAACAAGTGTCAATTAATTTAATTTTGGTTTACAGTTTGAATATTTTATTTTTCTGTGTTATGTATTGTGTAAATTCAAGTTTTTAAAACTTTACAGATAGATGTGTTGCTGGGGAGTTTGTTGCGCCACTTTTTCTTCCCAGCTAAAACACTAGGAAGTGGTGACGGGCGGGCGTTTTGGGGGACTGTCTTTATGTAGAACTTTGACGTTCAAAAAGTACTGGCACTCAGCCTTATTTGAATAAATGACTTTTGATTTTGTAGGCCTAGCCTAGGCACGTGGAGCTGCTGCACCGCCCACACACAGCTCGGCGCCGGCGCACGGTTCCAGCGACGTGTGCTCCACGAGTACTTGCGGCGCATCTCCGCGCACGCCGTCAGGTGTGTGATGGCTAGTATTAGCTGGGATTGGCTGCCTTTTTTTGTGGTTGAGAAGTCATCACTTACTGACTAAAACCTACCGGTGTTGCTTCGAATGCCTTAAGCGTTCCAGCGCCGCGGTAACTCTTTCGATCAATTCTGCAACCCCGGCAGGAGATTGGCTGCCGAGGCCGAAGTCCAGTCTGGTGGACTATTATTTAGGTTCAAGCTTACCTCCCGCAACTTATCAGCAGTAGGCCTGGGCACGTCGAGCTGCAAGGCCGCCCTCGTCTTGCTGCCGTCTAAGCAGAGTTGCTTGTTGAGCAGCAGCTCTGCGCCGGCGGACGGTTCCAGCGGCGTGTGCTCCAGCGAGTACTTGCGGCACATCTCCGCCCACGCGGTGAGGTGCTTGTCGTTCGCTTCCTCTGCTACTGACGCTATGTCGGTCTGGAAATAAGAAGGTGGTATTTATTAATGAGACGCATATAGTGATAGGTACACAGTTGAAATTTTCACAGATGATGTATTTTTGTTGCCGCTAAAACAATAAATAATAAAAATGAAACAAAAATAAAAGGGGATACAAGAAACATGTTTCTATCGGCTTAAGGTACGGAACCCTTTGTGTGCAAGTCCAACTTGCACTTGGCCAGTTTTTTTTTCTGCATCCGGGATTTAGACATTTGGTTAACACAATCACGTCGTTAATATTATTACATGATGGCAAAGAGAGCTCACCTTAGCCAGTGTAGAGATAGCGGTCCCATAATAGTCATGATTGATCTTGAAGATATCAGCCACGAGCTCAGCCAGCGCTCCCTGCGTGCTGTTAGCCTCGTCCACCACGTTGTAGATCTGTCTGTTGGCGTCCGGCTTGCGGCCGAGCGTCCACACGGCGCGGCACACGTCCCGGACGTGCACTGTGTTCATCTTGAGGTCGGCGGTCCACAGGAGCTTCATGGTCTCGTTGAGGTGCTTGTAGATGCCGCCGTAGAGGAGGCGAGGTGCTGTGGGAGTCATATAGATAGATACACTTTTTTGTACAACAAAAAGAAACGTGTGCGTCCACAGACGCCCGACAGAACTGATAACTTAAACTAATCTAAGTTGAACTGTAGCGGCATCAATGCCACCACATGAAAAACTAAGAAACGAAATTTGTACGGCAACAAAAAGAACCGCAACGCCATATCGGGCAGTTGCCCACCAGACACAACAACTGTCTAGTTCGGAGAATTCTTCCCTTTTCGGTGGAAGTATGCGGGTCTTTACTCTCTGTACCACATACCTCTATAGAACTATTAATAATATGGGAAGCGTCTGTCCGAAATACAACTAGCGCTGTGGGTTACAGTGAGAGAGGAAGAGCCTGCCTACCGCTGCCGTATGCGTGAGAGAAAGGGAAGCCAGACAGACTGGCGCCGTAACGCGTTACGAAGCGGTTTACCCTCCCATAAGAAGTTATCACTTCAATAATTAAGTATACAACTCTTTTACACAAACTTAATGTGACTGAACTGACGGCCTAGTGCCGGGTAAGGGCCGGCCCCACTGCGCGCGGTCCAGCGGTCAGAGTTCTGAGTTCAGCTTTCCGCGTTCACTGTAATCTATGCAGTGGCGTTGAATCCCACACAAACAAAAGCTGTCAGACCGCGACGGTCAAAGTGTCGCGCGTTCTTTCAGAGTTTCATTTTTGCAAAAGCTAGAAGGTCATGATGTCCGCGGAGATCGAAAAGTTTATTGAATCAGTGTAAAACAGATGTTTTCTTTATGATTCGCTGGTGGGGATTATAAAAAAAGGCAAATGCATTAATGTGACGTGTTATCACTGCTGAAGATTACTGAACTCGACCGGAGTACGCGGAACGCCTTGGCAGTGTGTGCCCTTTAACGTACTCGATCGCGTTAACGGGAACGGGAAAAAACGGAATATGCGTGTACGAAGTCGGGGCAAAATCTAGCTACATACAGGAACTCAGCTGTTTGCGGTTAGACTGGAAGCCGAGCCCTATTAAGTTGGGAAAGGTTACGCAGAGAGTCGCTCTCCGTTATCAGTTCTTTAAGGTGTGGTGGTACCCACGCCAAGGTTTGGCCTGCAATTAAGATTGAAAAGAACAGAATTAAATCGGTTTATAAATGACGGAGTTATGAGGTAACAAACATACAAAAAAAAAACAACCAAATTGAGAACCTCCTCCTTTTTTTTGAAGTCGGTTAAAAAGCAATATGCACTGTGCGGAACGACTAATAGGAAATCCCAAAAGAAGTGTGAATAATAATCACGACAAGCGCTAAGCACCGTAAATCTATGCATGTATGTAGATACGGTACACAAGTGGATTACGGTGAATGTTTAACTGTCCGTTAATAATCCACTTTCCTTCATAACGGATTAGAAGACTAATAACTTACATTACAAACGATAAAAAACTAGCCACATTGTAACGCATTGTAATAAAATATTATACAAAATAAAAAAATATTAAAAGGGAAGCCAGATCGTGAATCGTTTGACTTTTATTTGATGACCGTACTTACAAAGTGGCTCGGTTACCTATCATAATATTATTATCGATGAAGAATGTACATTATATTATTATTAAAACATTTTTTCAACAAAGCTTGGGGAAACCTAATGCTATTGATGGAGTATTTTATGATAAACGATAACTTGTAATGTATGTAGGACTTCTCGCAACAAAAGCCTGCGAGCCTACAAATAAATCTCCGAGGATCATCATCTGCCTAGCCTTTCCCTAACTTTATTGGGGTCGGCTTCCAGTCAAACCGGATTCAGTTGAATACCAGTATTTTACGTGGAGCGGCTGCCTACCAGACTGCCAAAGATATAGAAATGACAGCCGGGACCAATGGCTTGACGTGCTTTACGAGGCACGGAGGAGTCTCGGTATGTTAAGATGGTCACCCATCCACAGACCAACCTTAGCAGGCGTTGATTAACCTTTGAAGACAAGCGTTGAGTAACCTTTGAAGATCCAACCGTGCTCTATAAATAAATCTCCGAGGATATCAACAAAAAATAATTATTCTTCTCCTGATCCTAAGTAACGAGAGGCTAACCAAATTCGTGGTTTTCCTATGTCATCTAAATTGCCTGTACAACCGTATACCTAGTTTAATTAGTGCATAAGATTTTATTATTTTTTATATTTTATTCTCCTATCCACATATATTTATTTTGTTTTTTTTTCCTGTTTATATGAATGCCTGGAAGGCTGTCGTCTCCCCTCTTGGGAGGTGGGCGCAAAGGCCGCGACACGGTTTTTCATACTAATGCGGTTTCTATGAACACAAACTGTTGTAAACTGTTTTTTGTTCCAATAAATATTTTTGTATTATTTTTACCTCTGCAGGGCAGAGTCTAAGGGTCAGCTTGTAGCGGCATCTACGACGCCACATGAGAACTACAAAAAAGACCTGACTTCCTATATTGCGTCATTGAAATTCTTCGCGCAATTTGAATATGCACAACAGCTGGACATTATCCATGGGGCAGTTTGCCTACCAAACACAAGATCCGTCCGTAGCAACACATCTGTCTGTTAAGTTTTAAAAACTTGAATTTATACGGTCGGAATCAAGCTCGTCCTGCCACGTCTTTGGGTTAGTCTGTCGTGACGTCCTCTAGCTTTTGTTCTTATTTATAATAAACAATTTTTTCTTCTACATCTCCCTTCTCTCACCTTGCTCCTCATTCAAGTCTAAGTTGGCCATAAATGTACGTAACCATAGTTGACTATAAGAATTACTTACTCAAACTCCGTCGGTCTCCGATGCCGTACACGATGGCTGGCCTGATGATGGTGTAGTTCAGCTCGGCCGCCATGTTCTTTAGCTCCTTCTCCACCTTGGCCTTCATCTTGGCTTCGGTGGTCCATGGCTCTACCGGACAGTCTTCTTTTTGAGGCTAGAATAATATTTTTGACGTTACTACACATATTATAACTTGGCCATGGGAGGACTTCTACACGGTAGGAAAGGGGAGTTGGATGCAACTAAATGAAAATTCTCGAGGATTGAGTTTACAGTCGGGACGATGATGGGCATGTTAATTAATATTTTAACACTTTTAATTCATCAAAATTATGTTGTTTTACGAATGGTGATCGTTTTCAACCGCCTCGATGGATGACGTAAACGGTTGGAAATGACCACGATGTTTCAATATTGAATAAATGAATCGCAGCTCCAATCATCTTCAACATATCAAGAAGTCTATGACGTCACATGGTGAGCTGATCAGTGACGTCACCACATCAATGTCACCAGCGGACAAGTTTTACGAGCTCGACCGGATCCGTGCGGTAATTATCACTCCCTGATAAGTACCGAATTGATTACCCATTTCGTTGGAGTCAGAGCACGCTTTTATTAATATCGTTAACGTAAATTAATATTGGTTTGGCGCCCGCATAAAGTGAGAGTGTATTGAGTATGGCTGTCATCTATTTTAAGAGCCTGGTTACCTTAATTAATTATTCTAATATTATCTTACAACCTACTTACCGCATTATTTTTTGGTATTTTACAGCATCCATCTGTTTTAGCTCATAGACAAACCCATTGTTCCATGAAACTTTCTAAGTCAGTAAAAATATAGTCTAAAAACGACAGCATATCTGTCGGCCGTAGCGAAGTAAAGAAATGCTCTTGGGGCCTTTAATAAGCTTTAACTTCAAAATCAATATAGGTCCACGAGGCCGAGACAAAGTAAAATTCTACTAGCTATAGCGAAAGGCAAAAAAGTAAGGGAATGTTAATGTGCCATTACCGAAATCATCATTTCAGCCGTAAATTTTGGTAAATAAATGCTATTACTCACTAAAGGAATATTTGGACGATAATTCTATAATTACTGCTTTCGAAAACTGTACACCAACTTAGACGATTTTGAATCTTATTTGACATCATCATTAGTATGACAATTTTATGACATGTATCCATTTGACATTTTATTAAAATTGATTATGACTTTTTTATCTTTTCTATTTAACATAAGTACATGTGCCTATTAATATTGACTGGTAGACATGTTAGAATCCTACATCACTTTAGACAATTTTGTTTTTTTTTGTTGACATTAGCATTATACAATTATGACATGTAACACAGTCTCTTGGATTTTTTTTTTTTGAAATTGATCTTAATTATAATTCATATTGATAATTTATGCATGTACTATTATAGTTACTGGTTACTATTTGAATTGAGGAATATTTGTACGCCTCAGGGCAAAACATAGAGGATCTGTATAACTGTACCATCTCTCAACTATTGTAATTTGACCTATGTTTACAAATAAAGCATTCTGATTCTGATTCTGATTCTGATGTCCACAGCTGGACGGGGTGTTGTTCGACAAAAAGGTTCATTTCAGCCAGTCTGGCGCTCCGCGCTAGTCTTTCAATGACCCTTGAGTGACGAAACCTGAAGTAAGTAATAAAATAAAGTACCAACCTTATCACTACTATACATATGCCCACTGGATATCTCGACCAGCCTGTCCACCTTCAGCTTGGCACACTGCTTAGCCACATTGGTGCTGAGCGTGAAGAGCCCCTCGGAGTACACTGCCTCCGTCTGTCCCACCCTGGTCTCGCCGGCGCAGTTCACTACCAGGCCCCAAGTGGCACCGTCGCCAGGGTCCAGGGCTGCGGCGCATGATGCTGGAAAGAAGGTGAGGTGATGAAGACAAGAAGACAAAGAGAAGTAAGTAATCGTAGACGAGATGACATGAAGTGGAGTAGAAGATAGACTTCAAATATCGGACAGAGTAAGGAACTGTCAGCTGTCTTGAAATACCCGGTTGGCTTGTCGTAATTTTGATCCTAGTTGGTCGGAAAATGTGTTAAAAGTTCCTAAATCTAGCTCTATACACACGTTGTGCATTTGAAAAATCTTAGAAGATTCTGCCGTTTTGTTATGCAGAAGGTATGGTTCAGCTAGATAATGAGTTATTTGGGTGCACGAAAACAAGCGATAGAAGAAATAAACCAGACGTCTAAATCATATCTTTGGTGATCTACAAGTTAATGATTTAAAAAACAAAACAACAAAGGCACTACGAGAACAAATGCGAGTTCAAACAATGGTAAAGCACCGTACTTATTATACACTTAGCATCAATACTAATTAGAATTTTTCTCTCACCATAAATTAAATATAAAGAAAACCCTTCAATGTTATAGAATACTTTCCCACGCTTAATAAAACTAACATTCCTATTTGTATAGAATATCGTTAACAATACTAGTGTCTAAATGTTTATTAGGTATATTCATAACTAGGTGGTAGTAGTGACGTATTATATATGAGTAGTAGCTTCTGCCCGCGACTTCGTACGCGTATATCCCGTTTTTTTTTCCCGTTCCCGTAAGAATTTTCCGTTCCCTTATAGCCTATACGAGAACGGGAAATTCTGCCACATTCATGAGGAATGGTACAGGCCCTATATTCTTCCTCATGAATGTGGCTATCATATACATATGGACAGACCGTCACACGAGTGCTCCTATTAGTTCTGTTCTTAGGGCTCCCACACATAACTGCGAATTCGCAACGCATCGCGAATATCTGCGAGCTCGCACGTACAAGTTCCTGCGATTGCGGCGTCGTATCGCATCGCACCGCGGTTTTGTGTGGGCGCCCTTAGATACGGACGTTCGAAATACTTCGGAACCTTAAAAAGTAATGAAACTTCGAATAGAAGCCGAATTCTTCCTTCCGAACGGGCCCAAACTAACATAAGAAGTTTCACGACCAGATCCGAACTTCTATGAGGTTAGTTCTACTTCTATCCCATAGGTTGGAAATATGCAAATCAGTGTGTAGGTATGCTCTCAAACAGCAAGTTAATTTATCTTCGTGAACGTTCAATTTCTTTTTTGCCACCTCATATTAGACCTTTTCAGTGGGAAGTGTTTTGTACCCTTACTGATCAGTTTTCTATAAAAACCTGCCAAGTGTGAATCGGACTCTCACACGAAGGGTTCCGTACCATAAACCAGAAAAAAAACACGTTTCTTTTATGACAGCCCCGTTTAATTTTTAAGTTAATTAAATTTTTATTATTTGTTGTTATAGCGGCAACAGAAATACATCATCTGTGAAAATGTCAACTGTCTAGCTATCACGGTTCATGAGATACAGCCTGGTGACAGACAGACGGACAGTGGAGTCTTAGTAACAGGGTCCCGTTTTTACCCTTTTGGTACGGAACCCTAAAAACTAGTAATAATGATCCAGTACTGAATTAATATTTGTTGTTTTACTAGTCAAATCAGGAAACGCTGCATTTGTTTTTAATCATTCAAACAATGAAATTTACATCATTAACAATAGGTACCTAGAAGCATGCTATATTTTCCTGTAAGTATTTGTTCCTGTAATGTCCTCATTGCTAAGGAAATCATAACAATTGGACGGTTTGTTATTTTATTAGTATTCAGTGCATGCGCCCGAGTCATTTTGAATATTAACGCGCCGAGTCGACATACTACGAATAAATGCCTTAGTAAATTAGACTTATTTATCTTCTGGGAGATTTCCCTTATTGATGAGTAGAATTTTAAGCGGCACAAACGCACTATTGATAATAATTGTCTATGAATTCTATGGTAGTATTTGATCTACAGAGTCTACTATGAAGTCTTAAAAAGATCATGATTCCGCTCTTAGAGAGAGACGGAGCTATACACAGCGAATAGCACCATCCCGTTTACATCATCAGAATTAGATGGCATTAGCATGTCATAGTAGGGCAGCAGGCCCATGTTCTGTTGCGGAATTTGTTCGAAAGAGTCACCGCGGCCCTGGAACTCAAAGGGCTGTAGAAGGAACACGGATGGGTTTTAGTCAGTAAGAGTCTGACACGCCCTTCCGCTCCACCCAGAGCGGAAGTCATTTGATGATTTCCATTCCTTAAAAAAAAAGGCCCATGTTCTACGAATATATTCAATGGGGAACTCTGAAAACTCAATTTCAATCGACATGACGAAAACGTAGCTTTAGGTATTCTCAATTCTCAACTACTGATAGATGAGATCGGAAGAAAACGTGTTGTGCCGACCCCAAGTAGTATTAGAAGATGAGGCCGCCACACTACTCCCAACCACTGCAACTCCAGAGAGCCAGATAAAGAGAAAAACACAGAGTTTATGAAGCTCGTCGAGTTCCGGAGAAACGATTCGAATCTTATAGTTATACTAGCTTTCGCCCGCGACTTCGTACGCGTATAACCCGGGTTTTCCCGTATAGCCGTAGCCGTAGTTTAAATAGAATTTTCAAAATTCTGTTGGTAGTTCTAGAGATTAACCGCGGCCCTGGAACGCAAAGGGCTTTAGAAGGAACACGGATGGGTTTTAGTCAGTAAAAGTCTGACACGCCCTTCCGCTCAACCCAGAGCGGAAGAAGTCATTTGATGATTTCCCATCCTTAAAAAAAAAAAAAAAAAAGTTCTAGAGATTAGCGCGTTCAAACGACAAACAAAAAACTCTTCAGCATTATTATTAGTATATATAGATAGAAATATGTCACCGGATACTTGCAGACTCCGTAAACTTCACTTAGCGTATTTGCCCAAGTATTTGCGTTACTTGGACAATAGAAAAAATACCCTAGAGTGATTGAAATAAAGTATTTTTTTTAACAAAGAAGGCGAATATTTGTGCAAAGAGGCCAAGTGAAGTGCCAGCATAAGATTGTAATAAATCTTTATTAGATTATAATTTTCCGATATATTATGAAACGTTTTGTATACAATAAATCCCATCCAAATTAAATAGTTATCAATATATCTGTGTCTTATTAAGAAAAAATAGTTTACAATTTCACGCGAAATTTCTTACGGTATTTGCAATTTCCCGATGACATTTATACAAAAGAATACGGGCTATCTTTCTGAGGTCGCTAGCTTACGATTAAGTAACAGGTAGTTATGGCGAACTTTCATATTATTAAGAATTGCTCATTTTATTTTTCTAGACACTTGCAATATAAATGATTTAATTAACTTTGGTTTCAAATCTGATTAAGGAAATAAGTAGAATAACATGCACTGACATGGCATGTTTAGATAAGAGATGTTTATCCGGGAAACAATAAGGAATGTATGTAATGGGCTATTAATTTAGCTTCAAGTAATCACTATAAACAGTTCCACTGCCAACAAATCGTAATATATAAAATTCTTCCGTTACTTACTGACTGACTGACTGACTGACTGACAGACAACGTACAGTCGAAGCTACTGGTCGTAGAGAGATGAAATTTGGCATGTAGCTTCCCTATACTGCGCAAGGGAGCACTAAGAGGAGGATTTCCCGAAGTTCCTACGGGAACGGGAAAAAACGGGACGACGCGACGGCCCGCGTACGAAGTCGCGGGCAAAAGCTTAGTCACTATAATATGTTTTGTAATTCTCCTCAATCTACCTAATTGTGCACCAAAATAACTTATATTACGTACTTACAGTCATAATAAAGTTCATGTACAAAGGAGCGAGCTTATTTTGAAGCTGAGTTTCTCCCAGCAAAGGGGCCGTTCAATTATTACGTAAGCACTATGGGGGGGCGGGGGGGTCTTTGCTTTGCTTATTTTGGATGACATGGGGGGTAGGGGAGTCTAGATGATGATTACGTCATCGGTAGTTATTTTCTTTTTTACACGAATGGCAACCCACACATTGTCTTTGCTTGAAAACGAAAAGCATTTTCGGGGATTCCCGCAAGTAATACATACATTTAGTGAACAGTGCGCGGTAATTCCCCTACTCGCTTTAGAACCGAGTAAGGGAATTACCGCGCGCTGTTCACTTGTCTAAATTTCCTCTATCAGTGTATTGTTTCGTTTGGCTGCTATAGCGAGTAGACGTATTGTAAGCATAGTAAAGCAAGTTAACATTTGTGTTACCATTCATTCCATTATCCAAAGTTTAATGTTTAAATAAGATGTCATTTCAAATAGACAAATCCAAGTTATACCAAAAATTGTTTGAAAGTTTTAAAAAATCTCATACAAGTACGAAAGTACAAAATGTACAAAAGTTAGTTAACGAAGTGTGGCGAAATTATAAATTACAAGCAAAATCCGACAAGGAACTAGATATTATTGTATCTAAGAGAATCGAAGAAGAATTGCAAGCAGCGACTAAGAATAAATCCAATTTACTACATTTTTTTTCTAAGGTGAGTGACGAAATCATTTTAGGTACCTACTAGAAATATTAGAAATCGCCAAAAAGTTTCTCTTTGCTAATTAGAAAATATTATGGCCTATCTTAAAGTATAGAGGTAATATTCATTATATAGATTTATTTCTTATAATTGATTCCGTCAATTGGTCACAAAATACAGGATGTCAGTTTTATACATATATATTATATACCTACAGAAAACTATACTCTATTCAAATAGGTATTTAACAGAATGTAAACAATCTTTATATGTCTTTTTATTGAAATATGTGGTTTAAAATTGTAAACTGTGTAAAATCTGTTGTGATTCATTTAAAAACTCAACCAATATTAAAAAATTGCTTTTCTGTAAATACATAAAGGTGCGTACAAACATCGTGAGGCGTGCGCCGCGAATGGTTCGCACGTATACATGTGCCGTAGCATGCCTCAGGTTGATGTATGCGAGACGAACCATTCGCGGCGCAAGCCTCGCNGCGAGCAGACTCACAACACTGAGCAGCAATCGAAGCAATCCAATGTCATCGAAAACTTAGAATCATGGATTCGGGTTTCATGGACTGAAGACTGTTAATTTGAATTTAATATATGTACCAAAAATTTAAAATAAGTTTGTTATGTTAGTAAGATATAATATTTTTGTCCTTTACTCTATGTTGAATACCGTTTCAGTAAAATATAATCTCTATCCTAAATCTATTTTCTTATTTTTCAAATTATAATTATAACATTATAAAATTAAAAAAACAATACATTAATTGACAAATGTTTACGTAAGCATGGGGGGAGGGGGTAAGAGCTTTGCTTACTTTTGCTGACAAGGGGGATGGGGGGGTAAATAATTGCAATAAATCTGCTTACGTAATACTTGAACGGCCCCAAACCATAGAGATCAACATAGAGGTTAGGATCCGGTGTACAAATAAATATAACTACCTAGGTACATAAATACATAAGAATGGGAAATCATCAAATGACTTCTTCCGCTCTGGGTGGAGCGGAAGGGCGAGTCAGACTCTTACTGACTAAAACCCATCCATGTTCCTTCTAAAGCCCTTTGCGTTCCAGGGCCGCGGTGACTCTTGCGAACAAATTCCGCAACCTTTTTCGATTTTTCAGCGACCTAAGTGACATCTTTCGTTCAATATCGTTTAATGACTTGCCCATGTCACTTATTTCGCTGATTAAACGGCGCAGTTCAATGAAAAGGCTAGCCCTTTCATGAAACGGTTGATTAAGCTTGTTGGCTGCGACATATACATATATACATATCTACTAATATTATGTCATTGGGAAAGTAAATGCCCTTTAACTTTCCTCTTGAAGACGTCAAGAGAAGGGCTGTCGCGTAGAGTGTTGAAGAGAGTTCCAGAGACGCACTGCAGTAACTGAGAAGGAGTCATCATAGCGGCTGGAAGTGTGACGCGGACACAGAGCACATTGTGCTGTGGACGCGGAGTACGAAGGAGAAGAGAAGTGGCAGTGCGACAGAGTTTACCCCTCGGGATGAGGTACTCAAAGCGTTCACGAAGCGAAGAATTAGGATTCTTTCCTCTCCAAGCGTTGCTTAACCTCGAACCTCGGTTATTATTTAGTCACGAGTTATGTTATCTTAATTCAGCATAACCTGACTGTTGATACTTGTTATGTTGTTTATAAGGAAAATTGAATTTTCCCTATGATTAGAAGTGACAATGCGACATAGACATATATTTGTGTTGGATTCGCTGTGAGCTCGAAAGGTATGCAATGACAATGGAGTAGGTACGCCACGTTTTAATTTTGAATGTATTACTAACTCGAAAATTATGATTCACACTGCCAATGGCACGTGGATCCATTTAAGAGCGATTCTATTTTAAAAAGCTTAGGTTACTGGGCACATTTTAAGTCCACAGAATTCCCCAGCAAATCTATACTAATATAATAAAGCTGAAGAGTTAGTTTGTTTGAACGCGCTAATCTCTGGAACTACCCGTCGGATTTGGAAAAATATTTTTGTATATGATAGCCACATTCACGAGGATCGCTAAAGGCTATAAGAGAACGGGAAAGGCCTATGGGAAAAGGGTAAAAAACGGGATATGCGCGTACGAAGTCGCGGGCAACTAATATTATAAAGAGGAAAGATTTGTATTTTGTATGTAACGAATAAACTTAAAAACTACTGGACCGATTTGAAAAATTCTTTCAGTAATGCATAGCTACATTATCAGCGAGTAACATAAGCTATATTTTATCCTCGTACGGGAACGGGAACGCTAGTATATAATGAAACTAAAAGATTTGTTTTTTTGTTTAGATACACTGATCTCTGTGACTACGACATGGATTTGGAAATACATAGTACATTTTGAAGCAAGTGCTCAAACTTCGGCTTGCAGTCGAGGCCAAATGACGCCCGAGCCGAAGTTGAGAACGTTATGAAGCCAAGAGACTGCAATTATAATTGTCCACGTATATTAAACGTTAGTTTCAAACACGCTTATTCAATAAAATATATTTAGTAACAATTAATGTTGTGAGAAATGGCGTGCGATTCTTTTTTCGTGCGCCGCTGGGGGCTTTACCGGCGACAAGGGAGGGCTGACTAGCGACCAGACTGATATTGTCAATTGGTATTCCCTGGCTGAGGCCTTAAATTCATTTGAGGTCGCCACAGGATAGTCCGGTTAAGCAGTAACCAGGCCCTAGCGTGCTGAACTGCGATTGGCCAAGTCCCAAAAACAAATTAGTTGGGGCTGGCCAGTACCTACACTTTTCTGCGTCGAACTTGCCCGAAAGTGCCATTGCAACCAAGGAAAGCGGGTCGCATACCAGGGCAGAAGACAAGCTAGGAGGAATACATCTAGTTTGTTCGTAAAACAAAGACCAGCGTTTAAAAGAATGGTGAAGGAGCATTACCTTTCACTTTAATTTTTCTGCTCCTGTCTCAATTATATATTTGATATTTATTAGTATATAGGTAAATTGGTATTGGATCTATGTATTTTATATTATTACTAGCTGAAGCACGCAACTTCGTCTGCGTCACATTTTTCATGAATGCTTGGCTGTTATTGGTCGTGGCGTGATGTTATATAGCCTTAGCCTTCCTCAATAAATCGACTTAGCGCGTTCTAACAAACAAATAGTAAGAATAACTAACTGATCGAGTGGTAAATGATCAATTATAGGGGTTGGTGATAGAAGGGAAAGGGTAAAAATTTAGGGTTGTATGTATTTTTAATGCCACATTATACAAAATAACCACACGAAAAAAAAATCGTCCAAAAAATAAAAAATAAACTTTAGGGGTGGACAACCCTTATCACTTAGGGATATGAAAAATAGATAGTAGCCGATTCTCAGACCTACTAAATATGCGTACAAAATTTAATAAAAATCGGTCAAGCCGTTTCGGAGGAGTATGGTAACTAACATAGTGACACAAGAATTTTATATATAAGATATCTAATTAGTATTGTTTAAAACGTTTTTACACTGACATCCCTAAATCTATCTCCCTTCGTTCAATCCATTCAAAGGTTGTCTGTAAAGATTGCCTTGTGCGATTAGACCGCCCATTGTACACTTATGTTATGTTTGATTGTCCTGTTCTTATATGAAGTGTACAGTAAAGTATTTAATAAAACAAAGACTTTCTACCCGAAATAACTGGCCCACTCTCAAGTTGACCGACGAACGTCATTCTTGGTCTAGTGCACACATTAACATAATTCTTTTTGCATTATTTGTAACAACGGGTTAGCGCGACGATAACGGATACACAAATAACTCCGCATAATCTGGGAGTGGAATGACACGGAGCGATTTGAGAATGACGCGAGTGTCGAATGGAGGACATGCAAGTGCTGCCACATTTTAGGGTACAGAATTGTATTTGTTGAAGAAGCAAGTATGGTAAATAAAATTATGTTTCTACAATAATTGTTTTATCTTAATAGCCGCCATTACCTGTCCAATGGTTTTTAGAGATCGTAGTGTCGAGATTCGACGACATTATGGAGGTCTTCGATATTGGAAAATGAGTTGAGCAGGATACATGGCAAGGCGTGGTGATGACGGGGTCAGGGTCCAAGTACTTGTAGAAAAAATGTTGGTTGCCCGGCAGCGAGATGGGCAGACGACATCGTTACTGTCGCTGGTGGTACTTGAGTGTAGTACAGGAGCGTGGGGATGTGTACAGGAAAAGAAAGGCCTATGCTCCGAAGTGGATTAAGTCGGGCTACAGATGATGATGATGGTTTTTGTAGGGATGGACTTCAGAGGAAGCGCCTCTTGTCTTCGTAGCGTTTAAAATTGAAGGAAGTCCGTGCGATCCGCGTGATTCAACACTCAACCTTCTAAGAATGTAAGGAAATAGCCTGTTGGTGCTGGCGGGTAAGCGGGGATTTAGGTAAGAAGACAGGAACGTAGTTGTATGGTTTTGCACGCCTCAGGTTACATAATCGAAGCAACACAGATTAGGTACGCATTAGAGGAAACCAACCTTAACACACTTAAATGCAGGATAATTTAGGAAAAAAATAAAAGCATATCAGTCTAAGGTAATTTATGTACATGCAGTGGGGGAAACCGACCTTATTACTAGTAAAATCTTTTTACAAAAAATACGGCCCTTTTAGCTTGATTACACGAGTTCGCCAGACCACAAAATATTGACCGCCAAAGTTCACAGGGGTGAAATTTTAAAAGCCTTTATCAATCACTCGACACACCATGTGGTAGTCCAGGAGCTATTTATAGCTTTTAATAAGCACTTCAGTTTACTTAACGGATTGGGGCTCGTACGATAAATTAATCTATACTAAAATAATAAAGCTGAATAGAACTGAATATTTTAACGCGCTAATCTCTGGGACTACCTGTCGGATTTGTAAAATTCTTTTTGTATCTGATAGCCACATTCATGAGGAAGGCTATAGGCTATTCGGGAACGTGAAATTCCTAAAAAGCGAAAGCTATTATCAGTATTAATAAGTTATTAGCCGATATTCGGAGATTTTAGACCAACCCATAACCAATGTCTTCATGTTTCCTAAGGGATTTTCAGGAATACTTTCATTGTGCGTACAGCTAAGGAGTAGAATTCCCTGCCGGAGTCTGTGTTTCCTGGTAGCTACAACCTGGAGGTCTTAAGTTAAAGGTGAATGGACTCTTGTTCAGTATGGTGTCAGACGTAAAAGTATAGCAACATCCCATCACTTCCCGTGGGTGTCGTAAGAGGCGACTAAGGGACTCACCAGAGAATGGGCAGCAGCATTATCTGTGCATTGCAACAGCTACACTGCGATCGCCAACCCGCCTGCCAAGCGTGGCGATTATGGCAACCCCGCCGTTCCCTTTGGGGGAGGCCTATGTCCAGCAAGGGATGTCTTTCGGTTGATATGATGATGAATAGACTCTTCGTGTTGCCTTTCATGGCTCACTGACACTGGGTGGCTTCGGCGTGTCAGGGCTAGTTCAGTCAAAGCGCTAATAACACAGGGGCGACTCCCGCTTGCTGGTTCCCTGGCTTGGAAGCGTCCGTGCCGCTCGATTTCGAACTTGGTCTACTTGAGAAGCGAACCGAGTCGTCAGACGACGTCTGTGGGTCTTTGAGGCGTTTGTCCTGTCGACCTAGCTTAAGGCTGCGTTTCCACCAGAGATGTGCGAGGATGCGTGGCGAAGGATGTGTTTGTTAACCAATAGAATCGCTTGCGCTGAGCGAGGCCAGGTAAATGAAGCAGATCTATTGGTAGCAGTGACTTCTAGTTATGTTACAGTCAAAATTAAATGCAGCTGAAATGCCAGTATTTTACACGGAGCATCGTTATTGCTTATTGTACACGATTCCCCTTGGAAATACTGGTTGTCAGAATTTCTTATCGGCTGTTTTCAAAGGTCGTCAGAAGAGCTGTGAAAACTGCCAATGATCCATCAATGATAGCCAATACCAAGGGTTTAATGTACTTTCCGAATTCAGGGTACCTTTTTTTTAAGTATGGGAAATAGTCTTACTAAAACCCATCCGTGTTTCTCGTAAACTCCTTTGCGTTTCAGGGCCTCGGTGACTCATTCGAACAAATTCCGCAACCCTGGCAGGTCAGGGTTTCTACGAAGGGTTCTCGGTACCTATGTGACCATCTTTACATTCGTTGTCCCACCTTAGCAAGCATAGCTTAACTTCACCGATCGATCCGTGCTGTTAGGGCGCGTTCCCACTATTTCGTGACGATTTTATCATTGGACGACTGTCACATACATTTTGTATGTAAAAAGTCGTGGACGACGGTTAATCGTATCGTCCTATATGTGAACATCCCCATTTAAATACACAAGCCACGACGCTTTAAACGACACGATAATGTGTCGTCACAACATAGTTGGAACGCGACCTTATTTCAACTTGACCACGATCGCTAAGTGGTTAAATACTTTTTAATACTTTAAGCATTGATCAAATCACATTCATACATTTCACATGCACGCATGCGCTCACGCAACGTCAGCATGCATGAAAGCATAGTAAGTAATTAGCTGTGGGTTAATAAGGCTATTATTACGCAATGAACGTCTTGTGTTTCAACGTGTTGTGTAATCATGGAGGTTGAAAATGAAATGTTCATTTTCGGTAGGAAAATCACTACATATTATATCCCCCGCCGCGTCTGTCTGTCTGTTCGCGATAAACTCAAAAAATACTGAACGGATTTTCATGCGAATGTCACCAATGGATGGGGATTTTCATGACGAAGGTTTAGGTGTATAATTCATCTCGAAACTCCTAGGGGAACGGGAAAAAACGGGATGTGCGCGTACAAAGTCGCGGGCATATAACCTCGTAAAGTATAAATTCATGGATTTACACTAGCTGTGAACCGAGGATCAACCCGTGACTACATTACTTGCGTTTAGTTAAGCGTGTTGCGTACGACTGTCAAAGATCTACGCAATTACAAATGGTAGCTGGGACCAACAGCTTACGTGCTTGCCGAGGCACGGAGGAGTCTCGGTGTGTTAAGATCAAGATGATCACTCATCTACGGACCGACTGCGGCATGCGTTTCTTAACCTTGATGATCGGCCCGTTCGGTAGCTATAATTTAGCCATGAGCTCACGATCACCCAGAAAACCATATCTATGCAAAATTTGTCTTGGAATTGTCTCATCGCACCTGTCTGCGAGAGACAAGGGAGTCGACAGCAGCGCGTGATAAAACCTCGTATGTATACGCCCTTAGAAGTAGGTGGTTTAGAAATGTTTTTTTTTTTTCTTTGGGGATTTGAATGGAATGGAAAGGATTGGCAATCATCAAATGAATTTTTCCGCTCTAGGTGTAGCGGAAGGGAGTGTCAAACTTTTATTGACTAAAACCCATCCATGTTCCTTCTAAAGCGCGGCCCTCTAACGCATAGGGCGTTAGAGGGCCGCTGTGACTCTTTCGAACAAATTCCGCAACCCTGGCTGTAGTATAGAAATGTTACACACAAATTAAACTGTCACTGAGATAAATGTGACAAAATACAATGGCATGGATATGAATCATCCTGCCTCAATGTACATTGATAACATAATCAGGGGCTACTTCAGAAGTTAATTGCATTACACAAATATAGTTAAGGACACTGGCCAGTTACAATGAATTGAGATCACTTTAATTTGTTTGTCACATATTGCGATTTTATTTATGCATAGTTTCATTATAGTACTGCTATTTTACAAATTGATATTAATTGGATGGTGAGAATCTGTTCAACCCTCAACATCAAGCTGCATGATGCTGTCTATGATGCCAAGAACAGACACTGGTGGAGAGGCATTGTAAAGCAGAAATTGCATTTGCAGCACTCATCAGGGGATTCACGACCAGTGGCGTAGCTAGTCTCAAAGGGGCCCTGTGTCAAACATTTTTGGGGGCCCCGTTTTTAGCTCAGAACTGTCTTGGCAGGCTACGAAGGAGATGACGCGACTAAATGTATACCTTTGTGTCCACACGTCGGGGCCCTTATAACCTGGGGGCCCCGTATATTTGATACGGCTGATACGGCGGTAGCTACGCCCCTGTTCACGACCCTGCGGACAAACTCGCCAGAAGGGGTTCGAGTATGGCAACAATCGGACCCGAACCCATTGTGCCACTCCCCTTCGGATACCTAAGCAACCTGGTATGGAAGCGTACCAGAGACAAACATCACAAGCTGTGGGTTGAACATGGTGAGTGTAGCCAGGCAAAAGAGGCACTTCCCTCTATTGGTGGCCGTTTCACGAAAAAAGCAGTTGTCCCAACTGGTTTCAAGACTGCTTAAAATACGAAATTATCGTCGAGCAAAGTAGTTGCAGTTTCTTACAATTACTAAGGGTTTCAAGTTGCAAATGTATGAAACGGTTTACTAAAATAATTCATTTTATCGGTCGACATTACTGATGAAATTAGCTTTTCTGCTTACTTTTTCATCACAATCTACATCAATGACAAGCAATAGAATATTGACTATATTTCACTGAAAAAAAGTTCATATTTCATTGGAAGAAAGGTTTGTGCAAAACGATAAGAACAACTGCCCGACTCGTGTTATGAGAATCAATGATCGATTCACAACTGTATTTTCTTAGATGTAAAATAAAAAATCACATCACATACTGGTTTGTGCAACGAAGACTGTTTGGACCCACAAAGTAAACACGGTTTCTCCGTTGCAGAACATAAAAGTCTTTGAAAACAGTTCATTGTCGAAAAACCCACCTCTACACCCTAAATTCTTATGGTATGAAAGTGCCAAGTATCAGTGAGGGAGTTAGTACAAAGGATGACTGGCATATTATGCGAAATTCAGAAAGGTGATACAATTTCAGTCAGATGTATCATAAAGAAAAAAAAATAAAGAAAGAAAAAGAGTTTATTTGTGCCAAGCAAGACAAACAAAAAAAAGGTTCCTACTGTTATAATAATACTTGCCTACATTACCTAGGAACAATCTACTACAACAGATTGGATTCTACTACATTCTGTCCCTTTAAAAAGTAAAGATGGCCCATTGACCACTGCATCAAAACCACTGATTATTATGAGATTAATTGTTTTGACTTGTGTAAGGCAGAAAAGAGTTTTTATCTTATCTTGTTTTACAGATAGTGAGAAAGTTAAAATTGATGTGTTTACGCTGTCCTTGACTTTATGCAGAACAAATGTGATTATAATATTGCAACAAACTAACAGCTACATACTATCGTAATAAATTTAATAAGCTTGAGAATAAATTCTATTACACTTCATAAGTTTTGTAAATTAAAAATCTTATTTCCAAATTTACAGAATGATGTTATGAAGATTAAATATGAAACAATATTTATACTTACTGGGATTAATAAGATTCGCGCTCTTATATTCAATACGAGAGTCTTCAAAAATCTTGCTATGTGTTGGGTTCAGGAAAGCCAGTTGCGGTGGCGTTTTGTCCACGACCCGCAGACCGCTTACCAAGTCATTGGTTATCAAGTATTCCACCAGGTTCCGCCCGATGAAACCGCACCCTGAATCAAAATCACACCGTCAACCGATGAAAAAGAATCCGCTCAGGCCGGATGACTAACACTCAGGGACCGTTACAAGATAAAAAAAAACACGTCACTTCACAGCAGTAAGTACAACATCTATACTGTTGAATTAGTTGCAGTTTCTAGCAAATTTACGCAAGGCAGAAGAAATGAATTACCTCCTAAAACCACAACTCGTGGTTTTGAATTATCACCGGCACAATCAGACATTTCGCTAGCCGTTTCACAAAAATGAATGACAGTTAAAGTTTTGACAGATCCTCCGACAGTCTCAAAATGGAAATGTTACCAGTTAAAATACTTTTCTTTCTTCTAATTTAGTAGTTTTGGGATGGGTGAATTTTTGTTAATATATTTTCTATATTTTTGAAATTGACGATATCTAGATTCAACTCTATGTCAAAGAAAATTGTATAATAGTCTGCAGTACGTTTTTAGAAGTAAAACAATCAGTTGAATACTTAAGATTTCATAAAATTAGAAAATATCTACAAAGCATAAAATAATGTGTCAACAATCTCTTTACAATAATAAAAGTTATTGAACTTAAATAATAGTAATATCTCAGACTTGTAGCTATGGATCTACTTCTTCTTTTCTTTCAATTTTATTGTTCTGTTCTTTTGATTTCGAATCCGATGGTAGGAGAAATGCAACAAGTAGTCCAGCTAAAACAAGAAGAATAACAAGTTATTAAATTGTAGTTGGAAAATAGTACCTAATGTGAAAATTACAATTTCTAAAGCTCTCCTTACTATATTTACGAACCTTTTTTAACCGACTTTAAAAAGAAGGAGTTCAGTAGTATATAATTATATTGCATTTGCATTGGACGGTGAACTTCAAAGAAAAACCAGTGACTTCCTCAACTTAGAATCAATAAAATCTAGTAAAGTGACATATTGTTAGGTTTATGTCAATCCCAAAGCAAAGTAAATGTTTAACTATGAGCTGGTCTGGACTTGGACTGAACGACGAAGGCACACAAAGTAACTCCTTAACGGCAAATAGTGCAACTTTTTATTTGGAAGTCGGTTTTATTTTTTTGTAAAAGTATTCAAAACAATCATATGTTTCACTATTATGTCAAGTTAATGCAACCGTAATAGGTACAGGTGTGCGAAGTTTCAAGTTTTTATGGTTCTTACATTCAATAACTTTACTCACAAATGACTAAGGCGACGTATCCGGCTAACATGGGAGTACAATAGTCCTTTTGCAGGCTGGCGATGATTTGCACGCTGAAGAAGCCTGAGCCTCGGGCTACTACAACCGACAAGCACGTCGTCATGCCTCTGTAATAACAAGCACTTTATTAATGAAATATTTATTTCGCTATTTTCGTAGACTTCACTCTAAATTTCAGATATAGGCTGCGTGATTTCAAATTAATCCATACTAATATTGCAAAAGTAACTCTGTCTGTCTGTTATACTTTCACGCCTAAACCGCAGAACCGATTTTGATGAAATTTGGTACAAAGATACATTAGATTAGACTTTGGATTTGGACATGGGCTACCTTTTGTCGCGAGGAAATGGCTTGAAGGGTTTGAAATTGGGGATGAAAGTTTATATGGGAGTACGTCATTACTGAAGCTAAAAACATGAACCTTTCTATTTAGGCAAATGATAAAAATTAAATGTATGTATTGTATGTCGCTCAAACTGCTTTATTTTATTTTATTTTGTTTGTTATTTACACTAACTTATATATATCGTTTACTGCACATTAACATTGTAATTATATTAATCTACATTTACATTTCACACCTACAAAACTGATTTACATCCGTACACTTCAACGAAGGTTCAGTTGAAAACCAGCGTCAGGCAACTCCTAGTTGTCTGGCATTTTGCTGAACTGGACCTATTTGGCGCAGCCGCGGGGCATACAATGTTTTTGTTTTAAAATTTAGTTGTCTTTCAATTGTATCTACAATGTGTGTCTGTGTGTGTGCCAAATAAACTAGTTTTCTTTCTTCTTTCTTTCTAAATAAACATACATATGTTCAAGCGTTTTTGAAAAATGAATATAATAAAAATAAAAATGGCTGCCCAAAGTAACTATTCCACGCGGACGAAGTCGCGGGTAAAAGCTAGTGTAGCTAGTAAAGCGGTATAATTTCCCAACTATATCTTAATATAGTTGGGAAATTGTACCGCTTTATGAAAAAAGAGAAAAAAATAAATACCTTAAATGTGTAGGGTTAAGCTCCACCAAATACGTATTAACGTTGCNCTTTCTTTCTAAATAAACATACATATGTTCAAGCGTTTTTGAAAAATGAATATAATAAAAATAAAAATGGCTGCCCAAAGTAACTATTCCACGCGGACGAAGTCGCGGGTAAAAGCTAGTGTAGCTAGTAAAGCGGTATAATTTCCCAACTATATCTTAATATAGTTGGGAAATTGTACCGCTTTATGAAAAAAGAGAAAAAAATAAATACCTTAAATGTGTAGGGTTAAGCTCCACCAAATACGTATTAACGTTGCCCAAGATCAGTGTTACGTAGAGGAACAAAAAAAATAACGCAATGCTCAGCATCGGGATTTTGACGAAGAGCAGCGAGACGCCGCAGAGGGAAGAAATAGTGAACACTAAGAGAGTCAACGTTTTCTTGCCAAGCCCCACAATGAACGACAGGAGGATTAAAGAGATTGCTGCTCCTCCGGAGTATATCATTGTGGCGTACAGCGCCTTCGGGTCAATACTGCCTGTGCATTCAAAAGATTCCTGTGAAAATTGAATAGGATTAAAAATTTTAGAAACCCGTCCACATTGGCTTTCATAGTTATCCAGTAAATTCGTACTTTATCATGGTCTGTGTGATGGCAGCACTTGATTTGGTGTTACTTGGACCATTTATTTTAATTTGATATGACTATTTTGTTTTTAAAAAAAATATTTTAATAAAAATAATTACAGTTATTGACATAAATTAGAATTTTCATTCAGTCGGTTTATTAGCTGTGTCAAAAACCGATATATTTAACTTACAGTGCCATTAGAATTAGTCCTTATACTCTGACTTGCTACATCGCAGAACGTGCGACCAATGTGGTCTTCACCGCCAGAAAAATATGCGTTTGCTATAGTTGGCACCCACATTGTATAACCCGTTGACCTAGAAGTAGAACCATTTCAAATAATATTGATAAATGTTAATGCTTCTCTACTTCTCTGTCGTGCATTAATGTTATTTGTATGTTTGCGTAAATTCCCTTAACAAAGTTGCGAAAAAAAAAAGTTTACTTATAACCACTTAGAAAAAATAAAATTAGAGATCGCACGATTGTTGGAAAATAGAATTATGAATTCATGAACGGTTGTTTGAAATTAGTCAGAGCTTTACATGATTTTACACATTTATATACTTACGTCATATATGCAGTTAGCAATAAGTAGTAAAGTATGGCTGAGTTCTTCAAAAGAGGAGGCTTGAACAGAGGGGCTGTTTGATTCCACATTTTCTTTAGCACTGAAATTTCAGAACTATCTACTGGTGGTTCCTCGAGGTATACATGCTTTACCTGAAAAACGAAGATTTGTAATGTTTTTTGCACTCAATAGCGCTCACACTATTTTGTGTATTGCATCTTCTACTTCAGATCGTTATTAAGTACTCACAGTATAGCAATCTTTCTTAAAACCGGTATTACTCTTGAATATTGACTTAAAAACCTCCAAGGCTTCTTCGTTTTTGTTCCTACTGAGTAAGAACTTTGGGCTTTCTTTCAGGAACATCAAAGATAGGACACTTATCGCGCTTGGTAGACAGATGATTTGCAACAACAACCGCCAAGGTCGGTACACCACGCCGAGCCAGGGTATCTCAGAGCCGAAGGTCAGTGTAAATACTGGTAGAGCCAAGGCTGCGAAGAAAATTCAAGCACTTTAAGGCTGATAAATGTGGCGTAATATCTATCTCACAAGAGAAGTTCCACGTTTGAATCGGAATATGGTTAACTTCTACTACGCTAGTTTTGTATTAAACTAACTGTTGTCTATAGTTTTACCAGCGTTTATTTAGATTTTCGTAAAAATAGTAGGCTGTAACCGTCTCCACGGTCCTATCTATCTCTGAATAAAAAGAAGAAGGCTCAAAATTACATGAAAATTGGTTCAGCGATTTAGGCATGAAAGCGTTACAAACAAACAAAGTCACTTTCACGTTTTTAATATTAAGTTAGGATATGGTGTCTCTACTATTTAGTTACTTCGACTTGTTGTTTCTCTCTTGTTGTTGTTGTTGATTGCTCTCGACTTCTCCTGTGAGACGGATATTAAGCTGCTGTATTCTACAATAACCACAAAATGATGGTGGTCATTCTATAAGTTTTTATTATTATTTAGGTAGTGAAAAAAGCTTGTGAACAAGAACACTTACAGCTAATGGTGAGTTGCGTTGTCATGATGGCACTGGCCATCAGAAACATGAGCCTGCTGCGTTGTCTACTGGGCACACTCTCCGCTAGCAAGACAAAGCCCGCTGCGTTCGCTGACGTTGAGCTGAAACCGTAAAGTATATTGATTTGTTCTGAAATATTTTTTGTCTTACAAATAAATTTACTAGATTTTAGTTAATTTTAATGATGGATTGGTTACAAAACGCATCACACCCGTATTTTTTTAAGGCGTCGAAGACTTATGTAAAGGGGCCGAGCTTATTGCCATCAGTTGACTACAATTCCAGACTCCGGACTGTTACTGAGAAATTCCAGATAGAAAATCCCAAGATCATTTTTTCCGACCCGGGATTGAAACCCAGGACCTAATGCTTAGCAGGAGCCCTGATTCTGAATCACTCTAAGACCAACGAAGTTTCAACAGTGACGGTCGGTCACTAACGAATGAGTAATTTAGTTTAGTGTGTCTTATACATACTAAGTGGAATAGTTTTAACAATAGAAACTTACAATGAAACGGAAAAAAACTTGAGAACGGCTAGCGATATGAAGTTGGGTGCCATGGTAGCTGCCAAACTGAGGGCGAAGCCGGCTGGCATGGCCATCAGCAGGGTTTTCCGCCGACCCTTAGTATCAGCGCACAGACCCCAAGGGTAGGACGAAAAGATTACACCTGCAGAACATAGGTGTTTTATTATTTTAAGTGTTGATTCGTAGCTTAATTTAAAAAGAAAACATTTTACTAGATGTGGTTATTGAGTACAAAGCAAAAACGACAACTGCAATCCTTAAAAATAAAACTCAAGACCGCTAATTCAGCATTCTCGAGGCAAGTGGCAATGACAGACAAAACTGATAAGGTGTCGATCAGAAAAACGCTTTTTACCTATGAGTGGTACAGCAGACAGCAACCCTTGTTGCGAAGTGCTCAGCGACATATCACACGCCACCGCTGGCAATACCACAGAGAAGCCGAAAATGTCCAGGTTCATCGCCAGAATCAGAAAGCAGCAGGTTACCAGCATCCCCATATTGTATTTGCCGAAACCTGGTAGAAAAATTAAAAACATGTTTGCAACACTTGACATTTTCAGAAGGATTCGGAACCTGTCAAAATGACGGTTTAGATATTCGGTTGCCGCCATAAATAGTTATATGGTTGCCGCGCATTTTGAAATCAATGAAATTCAAATCATTTTTATGCCCGATTTACATTGATCAAGGGCAGTGGCGAATTGTGAGTGCCACATTCCTGAGGAATGCTATAGGAAATACCTACGGGAACGAAAAAAAAAACGGTATAGGTACCTATGCGCGTAGGTACCAAGTCGCGGGCAGAACCTAGTAAACAATATTATTCACAAGTTCAGGGCAATCAAACTTGTTGTGTATCACTCCACGGAGCATGGCTTGGAGTAACAGGTGCCTTGAAATTAAAATTACTAACACTACATGTGTTAGTAATTTTAATTTCTGCAACGATTACTGCCTTTTAAACGCCATTATCACGTTACAAGCACTGTACGCCAAACGTCACAAATATGTGACAAAAGGTACCTACAGCGAAATTGTAGCTTGGCGTCGGGGGGCACGCCGATGCATTTATGCTCTGGAGTTGCGCTTAACTATTTCTAATGCTTGGTCATATTTTTCATAGTAGGAGCCTATATCATACATGCATACTCTACTATCGTGGTCGTAATAAAACGTTGAAAAGACATAGATATGTTTTCATTTATTTTTGTATCGTCATCTTCACGACGTAGATACGAGATATGAGATGATAGACAGATAAAGTACCTATGGGATGACAACTTATCATTTAAAGTTTAATAATCATCCAAGGTTAAATAAACTAAGATCACGAGTCATGGGCGCCGGGAGGGGGGTGCAAGTGGGTGCACTTGCATCCCTCTGGCTTTCATTAAAACCAGGGACCATTTTGGTTACCCATTGAAAGGGTTTTCGACAGGGTTTTTCTAAGCAGTTA